>JXCR01146926.1:40743-90589 GCA_002079205.1 Phalaenopsis hybrid cultivar | reverse complement strand
TATACATATATATATATATATATATATATATATATATATATATATATATATATATATATATATATATTAAATGTCCTTCCGAAGCAGGTGACAGGATTTCGATTCCGGCGGCCGGCAGCTTTCAACGGGCAACTCTTCCAACCAAAAATAGTGCCGACAAAGTGGTGGGATAGGGGCTACCTCTTTTATATTGGTTGTCTTTAATTTAGGGGAGAAATTCCTCGAACCCTGAGCATGTATGATTATCTCTTTAGCCCTTTGGGGTTAATTGAATATAATGTTTACAATTTTGGCTACATTTTGACTCCCTCTAGTGATGATACAACTGACTATGAAAGACTAATCCTGATCTTGATTCTTGAAATGATCCTTAAATTGTACTTAATTCTGATGAACACGTTAACAAAAATGAAGAAGATATTGATGACGTAGATTATGATTGTTCCTGGAGCGAGGAGCTAGTCCTAGAGTTCCAAGGAACACCGCTTGCCATCAATTTACATTTCTCTAATACAAAAGAAGTGCCAGAAGATTTTCTTGCAACATCACAAGATGAAGAAAAAGAGATTTCAAAAGTAAATCTGAGGAGTGGAAAGGTCTTACCCCCGAGAATGGCTCCAATAGATAAAGTAAAGTAAATAGATACTTGCGAAGAGCCTCCTCCATTGATAAATGAAATACCTATTCTAAGTAAAATTAGAGACATGTATAAGGTGGATTATAAGACACGAGATCATTTTAGGAGGCTGTCGAATAAACTAAGCATCTACAATGCTCTGATCCTATCAAAGGAGATGAGGGAGTATTTGGACAAGGTTTTACTTGATCCAAAAACTTGCTTAGCTCAATTGGCTAGCACATCCTCGGAAGAAGTTTGTTGCTTCAAAGAATAACCTTGGGTGACCTTCACCCATGAAGATTTGTTTCTTGGTACCGCCGATCATAACTGTCTTCTCTACATTTCAGTCAACATCGACAGATTTGTGCTTTCCCGAGTTTTCATAGATCCAAGAGCATCACTTAAATTAATGAGTATACGGACATTAGCTTACTTAAACTTTGCCGCTCAGGAGCTCACTGCTGATAGGATGATGCTACTAATGAAAGATTAATTGAACATTTAATAATAAAGGAGAAAGCGCTCTTGGATCAGTCACGCTACTAATGAACGTTTGAGAGCTAATAACTACCGCCAAGTTCCATATCATCAACGCAGAGACCTCTTTCAATTCCTTGCTTAGTCGACCGTGGCTGCACAAGCATAACATGATTTTGTAGTCACTACAACAGTGTATCAAGTATTTTATACAAGGAAAAAAACACTGCATCAAGGGGGATTTGCAACCGTTTTCTGTTCATGAAGAAGGCATCCATGATGACACCGCCTACTATGCCCTTACAAAGAAGGCTGTCTTTTCCCATGAAGTTGTGTCAAATGAGATGGTGGATTCAGATAGATCACAAGAGTAAGGTTATTCAACTATGCTTCAACCATCTACTACCATTTATTCACAAAAAGTTGGTAGAGCTTCTTTTAGCCCACGCATCCGAGATCGAGGCCGGGGATGCGGGCGAGGAAGAACCAACATGATTCCTGAACAGACAAGGTTGACCATCAGCATTGACATGGGAGAGAGTTCTAATGAAGATGAGTTTGAAGAAGAGACAATGATGATAAAATAGAGGAAATCATATTTTGAGATTTATTTAGAGGATGTGGAAAAAAAATAGATACGAGTCAATGTATGATTGAATCGACCACTACGTGCACACTATGACCCTTAATCTGATTCATGCATAAAAGATCAAAAGTCTAGAGTTCAAGGAAGTCTGAAGTGTTGGTTTGTAACTGATCAAGTTATGTTGTTCTTCTCTGACTATGATTTCTGAAATTCATGTATATTTGGAAGAGGATGACTCAAATGAATTAATGAAATGACCATTTGTCTACTTTTATCCTTGTGTGCAAAAATTAATTCAATAGTGATATGTGCTAAAAAAAATGTAAAAGAATAAATTAGTGATGTTTGAGAAGTTATGGAATGTTAAAATTCAAACTCCCAATTTAAAAGATGGACTCTGATTTGGTACTATAGGACCAGTCGATGACTAAAAATTTTGTATGGTTGTTACTAGCAAGTCGGAAGACAATTTCCGAGGATGACTCTAAAGATCAACCAATAGATGATGATCCACAAGAATTTGAAGAATTGATTAAATCAACCGTTGATGAATTGAAGGAAGTCAACCTCGGGACTGAGGAGCAACCCTGACCCACCTTCATATGTACGCTAATCAGTATGAAAGAATCTTCCTAGTTAATCAATTTATTGTCATAATTTAGAGATTCCTTCTTCAGGAGCTATGACAAAATTTAAGGATTTTCTTTAGAGGTTACAGTTCATATTCTCGGGGTGGACAAGAAAATAACTTCAGTGAAACAAGCTCCAAGAGGAATGTGCCTCAAAGAAGGCAACAAGTCATTATTGAGTTAAAGAAGTTAATAGATGCTAACTTTGTGTGGGAAGAATAGTAGCTAACATGATAATCCAATATTGTAATAGTCAAGAAGAAAACTGGACAAATCCGTGTGTGCATCAACATTTGAGATTTAAATAAAATAGGTAAAAAAGATGAGTTTCTTTACAGATACTAAAGTTAATGGCAAACATCGCATCAACACAAGAGATTTCTCTTGTATGGATGGATCATCAGGATATAATTAAATCAAGATGGCTCCAGAAGATGCAGCACTTACACCTTTATGAATGCTGATTGAGATCTTTTTCTGCACAATGATGTGTTTGGCTTGAAGAATGCCAGAGCAACATATCATTGAGCTATGACAAAGATATTTGATGACCTCATCCATAATCAAGTGGAGTACTATGATGATCACTTGGTCATCAAAAGCAAACAGTGATTAGACCACTTGTATGATTTGAGGATTGTGTTCAAATGATTACAACAATATAATCTTAAAATGAATCCCTTAAAGCGCGCATTCGGCGTTACCTCCAAGAAATTTCTAGGATAAATTGTCTGTCATCAAGGAATCAAGATCAACTTGGATAAGATTAAAGATATCTTAGAAATTCCTTCTCCCAAAACCTTGAAAAAACTACGCTCCATTCAAGGTAAGCTAGAATACCTGAGACGCTTTATTTCTAATCTCTTAGGTAGGTGTCAACCTATCTCAGTATTAATTAAAAAGAACATTGAATTTATTTGGAAATAGAAATCTCAGCTAGCATTTGAGGTTGTTAAGCAATATTTAATGTCACCTCCTGTTTTGGCAGTCTCTATCTCAGAAAAACCTTTGATACTTTATACCGCAGCCACAGATGACTCTCTCGAAGCCCTGCTAGCTCAGATCAATGGTAAGGGTAAAGAAAATCCACTCTACTACTTAATTCGACGTAAAATATTGATGTAGGTAAACTATACTCTTATTCAGAAGCATTTTCTAGCTTTATTTTTTGCCACCCAAAAGCTTAGACAGTATTCTCTCTCATAAGAACACTCTTATTTTGAAAGTTAATCTGTTGCAATATTTGATGACCCGACCAACATTCTCTAGACGTCTAGCAAGGTGGTTGATGATTTTATTGCAATTTTATATAACTTTTGTTTTCTTTCGCGCTAACAAAAGACAAATTCTAGCAGATTTTTTAGCGCACACCCACTTTCGGCTGAGTACCCATATTACACCAAAATAATATGTAGTTTTAAGTATATATTTTATGCTTATTTTCTGTGATATTGCACTTTAAAGAAAGGTATATTTCAATTTTTTATTGTAGGTATATCAATTTTAGGTATTCGGAGAAAAATTAGAAAAATGAGAAAATTTGGAGCCAAAACAGTGAATTTTGAGATTCTGACGCAAGATGGACCAGATTGGTGCAAGATGCGCCAACATATAGAGAACTAGCACAAGATGAATCAAAATATAGAGAACTGGTGCAAGATGCTCCAAAACCTAGAACAGCGTGGTCTTCAGCAAACTGGCAGAAGATGCACTAGACTGGCACCAGATGCGCCATTTGACAGAGAGCTGACACAAGATGCGCCAGAGCTGACTTTTTTGCGGATTAGGGCACTTGTTCTAAACACCCATTGAAGATTTTCAATGTATCTAGACACTTTGGAAGGTTCTTTTATGAATGGATATGTCTCTTGGATCAATGTGTGTTTTGAATTCAAAAGAGTTCACTTTTGGATAGAATTTTGGTGAGAACTTTGAATTCTTTTTGGAGGGAGGCGGCCTTTTATGAAGGAGAGGAAATTTAGTGTTTAAAAAAGTGTTTTTGAAAGTGGTATGTGAAGGGGGGTGAAAATAACAGATAAAGAGAGAGACAAGTCAAGGGCTTGGAGATTTTCTTCAAGGATTGTAAGAGGAGAGAGAAGGTGAAAGATTTTCTCTTCATTAAACTTTTAAGAGAGAATTGGGAGTGCTTGTATAAAGAGAAAGGCTTGAAGAGAACTTCTAGGGATTTGCTAGGGAATGATTGTGAGATAATTGATGTCTTTTATTTCTTTTATTTTTATACTTGTTTTTATATATGAAATTTGTGTTTTATCGTATCCTTCTAATGAATTCTAAGTAGTCTTCTCTATCCTTCTCCCTATATTGAGATATGATTTTGTGGAGAATTGATTTCACTTTATATGGTTTTAAATGTCAATAATTTGTGATGATTTAAACTCCAATCTTCATTTACTTTTTGATCTGGCCAATTGAATTGTTAAAATATATTGAGAAATATATATTCTAAGAGGGCTACGATTTCTACAACATGGGGAGATTCACATTTGATTTCATGGGAGAATATATCATCCTTGGAGTTGGGTGCAAATAAATAGGAAAATATACCTTATTGGATGTAGTATTAGAGATTTTAAGGTGACAGAGTAAAATCCTCAAATTGGTCCAATTGATTATAAACTGATGTGAGATTGTTAGCCCTCTGGTGAGGGAGTAGTGGGAGCTCTTGAGTGCCCAACCGGTATTCTCCCAGCCTTTCCATGAAAATAAGGACCAAACTCTGGATTACTCATTGTTCTTTATGTACTCAGAAGAGGGTAAGGAATATGATTGCTCATATTTGGCACGAAACAATTTTTATATATATTTTCAAATGATTTTAATTTCTTCACAATCCATATACTCATTTTTAAGGGGAAGGATGCTTTCTTAAATTTCAACTTTTCATAAAAAAAATTTTGTTAGTTTTTGTAAGTATACTTTTGAAAGTTTAGAATTTAGTTTAGTTAATTTTGTCTTTCAACACCATTTTACTTAGCATTCACTCTAATGTTTAATATTCAAATTTTTCACTTTACTTTTTTTAGTTTTAAAAATTATAGTATACATTATAATCTTAAGAATTTACTTATAGGCATTTCCAACTTCCTTGTGGGATAGATATCTAGGACTCCAGTAGAGCCCGTTATTACTTGAGCAACACATATACATGCATTATTTTTATAGGGGATTTCAGAGTTTAAAGATTTTTAAAAGATAAAACTATTTTCACTGAAGTTATTTTTGTTGGGTTTAATTTTCATCTTTCTTATTGTATCTGTCATGTGCATTTTGTAATATTGAAAAGTATTTGCAAAATTAACACACTAAATCCACTTGCATCAAGTTTTTTGGCTCCTTCACCAATCAGATTACAGTTGAAGACAATGCCAAACTCACACTTGCAGATTTGGAAAGTCTCGAAGGAAAATGGTTAGAAGCACAATAAAATTTAGCACTCTATCAAGGAAAGATGGTCCACGACTACAATAAATTGGTTTGCCCAAGGATGTTCAATGTCGATAAACTCGTAATCATCCTCAGAAGACCTATCCTTGCACACTGTAGAATATGTGGAAACTTTGAGCCAACTTGGGAGGGACCATTTGTCGTGGAGAATGTCTATTCAAGAGGATCTTCCATTTAATGGATTTCCAAGGTGAAAGACCCATGGTATCGATCAATGGCCAATATTTGAAAAAATACCATATAGCTAGCGTTCTCCCGAATGGATTTTTCAATGTGTTACTCATTTTGAGGACGTTTATTTGGCCAGTGTCCGTGATTGGGTCCATAATTTTGTAACAAAATTAAAATAAAATAAAATCAAAATATTTGAATTTTGCACATCTAAATCTTTTCCTTTGAACTTTGAAATTTCCCTAAAATATGTTAAATAAAATGCTTGCACAAGTAAAATTTAAAATCCGCTTAATAATAATCTGGTATTGTTCTTGTTCATTTTGAAACATCAGGGCATTGATGTTTTCCATTATTTTTTATTAAAATGTGGGGTCAGAGGCTGATCTTCACTTTTAAAGACAGCTTAAATGTCACACTTGATGAAGAAAAGGTAGCTCAAGATGATGTTATAAGTTTTGATTTGTACTATGGTCAAGTCAACATAGACTATGAGGCCCTCTGATGGATGTTGTTAGTCACTATGAAGCAGAAGGACTACCTTCATTACTTAGAATCACTGTCAGGGATGACTGCTCACTGAAGAGGAAGAAAGCTGAGGGAATATTGTACCTGATGTAGGGAACTAGCCAATTACAGTCAATTTTCACCACGGAGATAAGGGACTTAGTCGGTGTCAATGTAGAAAGGATTCTAGATGCACCTTTAAAGAGGATGCAATGCAGAAATCCAAACCGATGTAAAAAAAAGGTTTGCTTTGCTTGGAGAAGCAATGAGCTAAGGAGGTCGCTAAGAATTAAGTTTGATTCATGAAGAGGAAGTATACGACATGAGTCTGAAAGAGATTTCTACTAGCCCTCCGGTCGCAAAAGAGTTAGATTTGGTCACAGGATACACATCATCGGAAGTCCTCAAAGAACTTTATGTTGGATGCCTGATGTTTAACATTAAGATATCCTGCTCATCATCGTCGATAGGACAATTTACTAAGTGCCCATAATGTAATGTCCTCCATCGGGAGCGTTACAGGACATTTGAGGAGTATATGGCTATAGGCATGAGGTTTAGGAGTGCTGAACACTTAGATGTTGAGCCATACATTCTAAAATTGGCAGAGTCGAGACCATCTTGGATTCTTTCAGAGGTTTATTTTGAGGTGCTACCCTAGCAGTTGCAGATGATAACTAGGTTAGAGCTTGAGAAGATATGCTGGGTCCGACAGCAAGAGTTTTAATACTTTGAGTAAATCCAATGAAAATGCATCAATATCTTGGAAGGACTAGTGTTGCACAAAGGTGTATTCTGAAAAAGTGATGAAAATGGGATTTTGGACTATTTTTTCGACCTCAAAGACATAGCTCCAGCCAGGTTACTGAAAAAGAAGACATAAGCTAAGTCGCAGAAATGGATGCGAGGGAAAGGTGAAATTATTATCCAGTGTGGATGCTGCTATGATTTTGTTAAGGACAAGCAATGAAACCCCCCAAGCAGCTTAAGGTACAATGAGGTGAATCCTCTGTTATCCACAATAAAATGAATGATTAAAAGAATGGTTAGATGGGGTCTGTTGCCAGTAGATTGATTCTTGAATAGCTGTATCATGAACATCTACGAGGAAGGAGACTACATTCCTCTCCACCTATATCACCATGATTTTGTCAGAACATTTTGTATTGTTTCCTTCATGAGCAATACCAACTTTTTATTTGGAAAAGGATAGACATTGTTGGACCCAGAGAGTCCAGAGGATCTATCGAGATTTCCCTACCCGTTGGTTCAGTCTTACTCTTGAAAGAAAATGGAGTAGATTTAGCTAAGAATTGCATTCCCGGAGTAGCGCGACGCAGGGGTTCTGTTACACTAAGAAGAATGGATGACAATAACATACTATATGGATTCAAAGCGGATCCAGAATTGGAAGAACTATGCTGATATGAGCTATGATATAACTGTAACTCTAAGCGCATGTGAAATGAACTCTTGTCCCGAAGCGTGGCTTAGAAGGTTAGCTTGATCACCAGCTTACCCCACAAAATGGACAAACAAACAGACAGATAGACAGTTTTCAATCTTTTGTACTGCATCAGAGCAACAAATATGATATATGATGTTTCAGATGTACTCAACATGTTTCCTTTTGATAATTTCAGCATGATCAGTTGTACCACTTATCTAAAGCAGAATTAATGAAGTTTCTTTAAAGATTTCAGCATGTTTATGGAATTATCTTTTTGTGCGATTGATTAAAAACCGCATAACCACGTGTTGGTCCTAAATTAAAATGAACAAAGAAAGATACAAAGAAAGTTTAATAGTAAAATTAAAATTGAAAATTAAAAGGTTAATCGATAAAAATCAAATTTAAAGAGATATCCAAATAATAAAAAAAAATGATAAAAAAGATAACATAAGAAAAGTGATAAAATGATAAACTAATTCACCTTGAGCTTTGAAGTTCCACACTTTACACTTTTGTAGCATGAATTCTACCGTCTACGCTTTTTCACAATTCCCACAGAGTTTCACACTCTTAACAAAATCCCACCATTTTTTCCTTACCACAGTTAATCTTTACATTTCACATGTTGATAAACTCAACACCACAAAATCTCTACACTCTTCTCACAATGTTCTCGGGGTCAGTACCTAAGTTTTGATTCCCTTCCACTATCTCTTGGGTTAGATGTGAGTCCCTGTGCTTTCTTTCCTAATGTGACGAATCTTTGAGATCAGTTTAATGCCACCTTAATTGGAATAAGGCATCTGATTCTCTATACAAAACTTTGAGATAGGTATAAGACTACCTTAAATGGAGCACAACATCCTATTCTCATCTTTGAGATCGGTCTAGGGCCACCTTAAATGGAATAAGGTACCCTATTCTCTTCACGAATCTTTGTGATAGGTATAAGACCACTTTAAATAGAGCACTACATCATATTTTCATCTTTTGAAATTAGTTTAAGACCACCTAAACTGGAATAAGGCATCTGATTTTCTACACAAATTTTTAAGATAAGTATAATTCCACCTTAAATGGAGCAAGACATCTTATTCTAATCTTTCAAGATCAGTCTAAGACCACCTTAAATGGAATAAGACATCTGATTCTCTATGATAATCTTTAAGTTAGGTCTAAGGCCACCTTAAATGGAGCACGACAACCTATTCTCATCTTATGAGATCAGTCTAAGACTACCTTGAATGGAATAAGGCATCTGATTCTCTTCACAAATCTTCAAGATAGGTCTAAGGCCACCTTAAATAGAGCACAACATCCTATTCTATCTTTGAGATCGTTCTAAGGCCACCCTAAATAGAATAAGGCATCTGATTCTCTACACGAATCTTTGAGATAGGTATAAGAACACCTTAAATGGAGCATGACATCCTATTCTCATTTTTAAATATTGATCTAAAACCACCTTAAAAGGAAAAGCTTTTGATTCTCTACATGAATCTTTAAGATAGGTATAAGACTACCTTAAATGGAGCAAAATATCCTATTCTCATTATTCGAGATCGGTCTAAGGCCGAGTTAAATGGAATAAGTCATCTGATTCTCTACACAAATCTTTGAGATAGGTCTAAGGCCACCTTAAATGGAGCATGACATCCTATTCCCACCTTTTGAGATTGATCTAAGTCTGTCTTAAATGGAATTAGGCATTTGATTCCTTACTCAAATTTTTGAGATAGGTCTAAGGCCACCTTAAATGAAGCACGACATCCTATTCTCCTCTTTTTAGATCGGTCTAAGGCCACCTTAAAAGGATTAAGGCATCTGATTCTCCATGGCCAAGAGAGGATGATGATCAAAACCATAACAAACCTCTGTCAAACTCTCATCAGACTTTTATGTAATCCTAAGAAGCCAATCCCAACCATTTTCAAACCCTCATCTCAACTATAGAACCCTGATTTCATCACTGAAATTGAGGGGTTTTCACGAAAATATCACCAAGTGCCACCAAACCTCAAATTGAAGTGCTCTTAAGCTTCACCAGAGCTTAAGGAAAAACTTCCTACTGAAGCCCCATCATTTTGAGCACTCTAACCAAGCCCTAAACCAATCCCAAATCACCCTCTGATCGAATTCATACTTGGAACTAATCCCAGTTCAAATTGACACTTGAAGGAGGTGTGTCAGCTCACAATGAAGCTTAGAAATAAATCCAATTGAGGATGCACCTCTTGCACCAATGTATGGATCATTTTCTCCCAAACTGAGCTCAGTTTGGTCAATTGTAAAAAAAACTTGTATTTCATACTTGATTAACTATATACATAGGTTCTACTTGAGTAGATGAAGGTTTATAAACAAACCACATGTAATTTGGTTGATAATAGAGGGAGAAATTAGGTTTAGAAAGCGAAAGTTTTACAGTTTAGGGCTATTAGGGATAATGACCAAGAGCCGTCTGATCGCGCGTGTATCAGACGGATGAATTCAATCACGTCAAACAAAGAGATGAAATGGTAATGGCGGGACGTGTGGCAGCTTAGGTGGACAGTACAACGAATAAGGATACGTCGCGTGGGGCTTCAACAAGTACGAAGATTGTGTGGCAGCTGACTGGATTGAGTAGGAAAATAGGATTTTAGTTATTTATTTAATTCATAGAACTTAGAAAATCCATATCATTGTGTAGAAAATTATAAAAATTAAAGAAAAATACCTTATTGCTTAGTGAATGAAAGAGAACAATGTGGAATGAAAATTAAATTTGTTTGACTTATATTTTATTTTTATATAATTAAATGGTCAAAAACTTATTTGAATCGTATGTCATTAAATATTAATCACGATGATTTGAGATTTTGGGGGTTTAAATTTGCTATCCTTAGGTGTGTTTTATGATTTTTCCAAAGCTAGAAAACACCTCTAAGTGTTGAAGCCCTAAGTTTTAAATAAATAACCTCTGCTTAATTAGAAAAATAAAAATAAATAAACTATAAATAAAAAAAATATAGAAATTATTTTGGTTCATTCACTATGATCTGAAAATCCTAGGAAAAATATAACTTAGAATTAAATAATCAAACATATTATTTTATGTAATTAAATTCTAAAAATGAACGAGAAATATAAAAATTAAAGGAAAGTTATAAAAAACATAATAATATCCCACACTATAATAAATAGTCATATTAACTCTATGTAAAAATTTAAAATTATTTCTAATTAATTTACCTACTAAACATGATTTTCTTAGTTAAATTTGATTTTTGCATTAAAATAATAATATAAATTAAATAAAAGTCAAAAAATTATAAAAAGTGGTTTTCTTACTTCCCTATGATCAGAGGCATCTAAGAAAAATAAAATTGAAATTAAAATAAATATTTGATTATTTAGGCATATTTCAAATTTTTAATAATTAAAAATAATTAAAAATGATAAAAATCACTAAATTTGAATAGAACCACAAAATATCACAATTGGTTTCTTGGGAGCAATTAAAATATTTTTCCTAATTTTCTGAATAAAGTTATAGTTTTTAAAGGCTTGAAAATAAATTCTCCATAGTTTTGCACCAAAATAATTATATTAAATAAAATATAAATCATAAAAAAATGGAATTTTTATTTTTGGGCTCCCTGAATTTAGAGATTTAAGAAAATGTAAAAGTTGATTTTCAATTTAAATTATATTTTATGTTAAATTAATACTCAAAATCATTAAATAAATTTAATAATTAAAATAAAACTCCAAAAAACATGAAAATCTCTCATAGTGGTTCTTGCAAAATTATATATATACTGCAAAGCTAATCATTCAGTGGGAGTGCGAGAAGAGTACATCTACGCATGTCTGTTTTAGTACAACAATTTTATTTAGTTTACAACACATTTTCTAATCTGCACCTGTTTACTTTACTCTACAAAAAATTGAAACAAATCTGCATGCCACATCAAAATAAAAACAACCCTTTCAAAATCGATCAACTTTTTCAAAATTAAATAATTTTTTCAAAACCAAAACAAAAAAAACCCTTCCAAAATGGATCAACCTTTTCAAAATTAAACAACAGTTTCAAAACAAAAATAAAAACAAAAATTTCATAACATATTTTTTTGAATTTACGGGAGTCCCTCGGATAGGCAACCCTAACAAGATCTCCCAAGTTTAAATAAGCTTAACAACTTGTTTAAGCTAAGTAAATTCAAAAGAGAATAGTTGTATCAGAATGAGGTAACTATGAGATCCTAACCGGTGTCCCTCTGATCAACTTTAACACCCCCCTTTTGAACTAGATATGTCACTTAATCCTTTGAACCTTAGACTTTAGGATTGTTACATCGACGAGGAACTTGGAGCTAACGTTGTGGGCAACACAATAAGTATGTACAATAAAACAACTTTGAGAGAGCAAACGGATGTACAACAACAATCTATTCCTTAGAATTAAGCAATAAGAAATAGGACTTTGAGGAAATTTGCTTGGTGCGACATAAATCCTCAACTTTATCTTTAGGCTTTTTCATAATCGTGTTGTGTAATTTAAGCTCTAACTCACCTTAGGTTTCAAGGTTGTACATTTGCGTTATGAAAATGTGAGCGATAAATAATAATAATTGACAGGATAAAACATTAAATAATATCATCTCACCAAACGAAAGCCAAACTATAGGATAGCTTGGGAAGTCATTGAGGTTCTCCTCAATATCTATGGTATCCCTTAGTTTTTCTTCCTTTGGATTCCAAAATAAAATGTTCAAAATTTTATCTTATCCCATTGGACACTCCTTTGTCCGGCCTTGAAAATACTAACCTTTTGAATTCTTTGAAGGCATGATTTCATGCTCTAAATCGAGAATTTTCTTAAGTAACTCCGTTTATTTAAGATATAATTAACTATAGGGGCTTGCCCTTATAGGGAACTTTAAGAACCCAGCTTAATATAAAACCTACCTAATCATCCATATTAGATAGGAGTATTTGTAAGCTTATATAAAAAAATTGGTTCACAGACCAAACATATGTCATAAATTCTCTAGTTTATCTAATCGAGTCTGACTAGTAAGTGATATGTCTATTCTTCGGGGTAGGTATGTCACTCGTAGTGTTGTGCTCTTTTATTTAAACTATTTTCTATATGGGATCGATTCGATCTCGTATTTTGCATAAAACCTGCCTAAACATTAACCTGTCATTTGTAAGATAAAGGTTGGACAACAAACTTTTGTTCACTATTCAAAGTGGTGTATGTTTTGCATTGGACCGTCGATGCATCAACAAAGGGTCAAAAATTCATTTTTTGACTTTGATCTGACAAAAGTTAAATTATTGTACCATGGACCACTGTTATCCATTGTAAATAAAGAAGAAGTAGAGGGGAAGTCACCTATGCTGGAATTTAAAACGAGACAATAATATGTAACTAAAGAAAAAGTGAACAGAAATGAAAACTTGATACTGGAAAACTGAAAAATGGTAGTAGTCATTGGAGTAAAAGAGATTGTGGAGGCATCCGTTAACAATATAGGCATGTTAATGGTCGTACCATTAACATGTAGGTATCCACTTGTTCGAAAAAGTTTTTGATGAAGATGAACAGGGAGCTATCGTCGAACATGTAATTGAAGCGTGTGATCACAGTCAAGCTGGACATCACAAACAAATGGATACGTGGAAAAGGATGAATAACTATCCAGTATGGATGTTGATATAACTATGCTAAGGAGAAAGATGGAAATGCTCCAGGGATCCTGCAACACGAACAAGTAGATCTCATGCCTACAGTGATTATCCAGATCATCAAACGATTGGTGGTTTGGAACATAATGTAGTCCAGTTGCATTCCAGACAGTTGTATCATCAATATTTATGAAGATGGAGATTGTATACCACCTCATATTAACAGCCATGGCTTTTAGAAACCCTTTTGTACACTATCCTTACTGAATAAGTGTTCACTAATGTTCAGACAAGAAATACAAATAGTGGGCGCACGAGAATTCCACGGTTCTTATCAGATCCTCCTCCCACGAGGATCAGTGTTAGTCCTACAAGTAAATGGAGCTGATGTGGCCAAGCACTGCATACTAAGTGTGAGCAAATAATGAATCTCAATAACAGTACGGAGGATGCACCCCGACAAGTGTCTAACTACATATCAACCCTTGTCATAACTCGAAAGATTGTAACCTCTGAGAACCTGAGTTATACTTAACAGGATTTATTCCAAAAATACCTCAAAGTGCAAGATATCCATGGATGGTCTAGTTGTATCTGAGATTACCAATATGACATGTCGACATGATTTTTGATGTATAATATACTACCGACATCCTATGTATCACTATATGTTCTCTTTTATGGTGAAATAAAACTCTGGTTTTGCTGTAAAAGACAAAATCCGCAACTGTTGACGATGCTTGTGCAGGTCCAGAAAAGCCAAAAACCTCGACATATATTTAAAATGACCATTTCAACTCATAAAATCAAAATCCCCAACAGGAACGTTGAAATAATACATTTCTATTTATATGTCTTTCATAGACATACTGACATTGACATCTCCGAGTAGTAGTATAAGACCCAATTAGATGAACTATGACATCTACTTTCTCTTTTGTTATCGAATATAAGACCTTCCTTACACGGAGTTATGACATTCCTTTAACTTATTTCCTTGGAATAAGATATAATTCACATAGCATTCCTTTTCCAAAATCAACATTTGACATCTTTGAGAAATTGTCTAAGACCTCCTTCAATGAATTGTGGCATCCACTTTCTCTTTACTATTGGATGTAAGACCTTCTTGACACAGAGTTATGCCATTCCTTTAGTATCTTGTTTTGGGATAGGATATAAGTCTCCTAGCATTCCTTCCCAAGACAAAAATACCGACATTGACATCATTGACAAGTAGTGTAGAACCTCTTTCAATGAAATATGACATCTAATCTCTCTCTTCTTGTTGGATGTATGACCTTCTTGACATGGAATTATGGCATTCCTTTAGTATTTTCTTTGGAATAGAATGTAAATTGCAAAACTATCCTCTTCTGAAACTGACGTTGACATCTTTGAAAAATACTATAAGACCCCTTTAAATGGAATATGGCATTCCTTTAGCATCTTCTTTTGGGAGAGGATATAAGTCTCCTAGCATTTCTTCCCAAGACAGACATGCTGACATTTGACATCTTTGGGAAGTAGTATAAGACCTCTTTAAATGGAATATGACATCTACTCTATCTCTTTTACTTTAGGTTGTAAGACCTTCCTAACATGGAATTATGGCTTTCCTATAGTTTAATTTTCTTTGACTTTTTCATAAGTCATGACATTCTTCTCCCCAGCAGACTTCAAAGATTAAACGATAAACTACCTGATAAGGTATAATCATATTCTTCTCCTCAAAACCATCGATAAACTGATAATTTCATTGGGTAAAAAGAATCATTTTGGTCAATGCCAATATGTGCGGCATAATTTTGCAGTATTCCACACATATTAGGTGCCCATTTGTTGACCTCACTTTTATGAGGATTCTAAAATGACACCCACACACTAGACATGGCATGAGTTACCCTCCAATTCAATATTCTCAAACATCTCATAAAGACCAAAAAAATGATCATCATGATTAATAAGAAAAGAAGAGTATACCAATATCGACCACTTTGAACTTATCTAGGGTTCCCAAAACCCTAAAAACTGGATTTACTCCCACTATACCCTTTCTCAGTTCAAACCACGATAACACCCCAAAACTAATTGAACAGTTGTGACAAAACCCTCATTTGATCAAACCCTGACCCAATGTTACCACAATGATCATTTGGTCAGTACAAACTTCCAATTGATCCAAATGGTGAAATTTGGTCAAACTGGTCAACTATGGTCAAATTGGTCAACCCTAGTAAAAAAGGTCAACTACAGTCAAACTTGGTCAAACTGAACCATTTGATCAACCTAAACACAATATTGATCAAATTAGACCATTTGATCAATCATGGCCCCATTGGTCAAACTTTGGTCAAAATTGTCAATTTTGAATCTCTTTGTCACCACATTGACCATTTGCTCATCCATAGACCCAAATGACCACCATATGGTCAAGACATCATCATATTGTTAAGTTGCCCATCTTGGTCAACCTTGGTCAAACCTAAGTCATACCACCAAATCCAAAGACCCCATGACTAAACTAACCATGACATGGTCAAGTAAGTCATCCTGGTCAAACTTAGACTTAAATTGGCCAAACATGATCAACCCTGGTCAACCATGTTCAACTTCGTCAAAATTGGTCAACCTTACCATTTTTGGTCAAAATTTAATTTTTTCATCAAATTAATTTATTATCTTATTAATTAATCTTTTAATTGATTAAAGAGAGTGAAATTAAGGATTATAAGACCTAGAATTTATGTTTAAAGTATTGATTTAAACCCATGGCAAGACAAACCCATGGCCACCCAAAAATTATATTTTTTGCTTAAACCTGAAATTCACTAAATGAAAATGGCTAATGGGTCACCCATGACCCATGACACACACCATGACATGACTAAAATTCATAAATGGCTAATGAGTCGTGCCCATTGGCTCAAAACAAAAGTCATCATGAAGACATCATGAAGGGAAGAATGTGGTGCCATTCTTTCATGAATTTTGGAATAAAGATGTAGTGAGCTCATCATTCACCTCCACCTTCATCCAATGAAAGAAAAAACCTACCTAAATCCTTATCCAAGACATCATTTGGGTCAACATGATCAAAGCATAAGAAATGAAAATGGAGAGGGATATGTGTCATCTCCTTCCAAGTCATTGAATGATCAATGAATCCATATGGGGGAGGCTGATTCAAATTCTTGTCAGTAGCCTTATCCCCTGCCAAGTTACCCATTGGAGAAGAGCCAAAACAAGAACTCAAGCTTCATCTTATTTGAAGATCACACATGGATAATGCCTTAAAAGAAACATCCATGGTAATCCTTAGTCAGGAGACTTATCCACAATCATTAAACACCTGATAGCTTCTACCCTAAAAGATCCCAAGATCTATAGCCACCTTTAATGGCTATTAAAAGGGAAACCCTAGAGCTACAAAGAAAAGATAACAACCTACATTCCTCAATTTGATAAACCCATAACACCAAACTTGTTCCCCAAACTCTGAGGAGTTGATCCCCCATGGAATCAACCTTGGGCATCGACTGATATGCTTTAATTTTGGAATTCAATTCCAGGGAAAATTTTGGGTTTGACATAAACCTCATCAAAACCACAAACTAGTTCTTCTAAAAGCTTCCCTAAGCTTTAAGGAGATAATCCCAATGAAAATTGTTTATTCCCATAGGCTCCGACCCAATGTTTTGTGAAGTCGTGGTCCCTTTTCATTGAACTCTTATTCAGGCCCAATTTCAACTCAAATTGAGTGAAGAGCAAGCTTCCAAGGCTCAAGGTGAAGCTTTGGAACCATTTAATCAAAATTCCATCCACTAAGGTCTATGCATGGGCTTAAAGCCTAATTTTGGCTTGATTTTCAGACATTATGAAAAGAATCTTCACTTCATGGCTAATGATCCATATGGATGTGTTCGCCACAATGAGATGATACTCTAAAAAAAATACTTTTGATTTTGATGCCAAAACTAGGGAGATCTTAACCTAATACAAAGAATAACTCTCACTTCATCTCCCTTTGGGACGATGAACAAATGCCGTCCATTTTTGTGTACCAGAAATGGATGGCCCTGATTGAGCTGGACCACGATTTAGTTCTTAAGGAACAAACATAACCGCGGGCCACGTGGTTATCCACTTGTAAAGTGTATCCAACCAAACCGCACCACGTGCACATTTGATGGATCCGAGGATCCTGTTAGCCGCCAAGTGTATAAATAAAAAAATCAGTATTTTCTATTTATTTAAATTCAGAAACCTTCAAAAAACCTATGTGGACATAGAAAAATCACAAAAGAATGGCAAAAATGCCCCTGGATTCAGGAAAATGAAGAGAAAATTATGGAATTGAAATCAAATTTTAATAAATTATATTTAATTTTGAATTAATTAATTACCCTCTAGACTTATTTAATTATTAAAAATTATTTATAATTTCCAAAATTATGAAAATTTTAGGGATTAACCTTTAAATCCTTAAGAACATCCTCTAATTTTTCAAAGGCTAGGAGAATTTCGTAGGATTCAATTTTCTATTTTCTATCAAATTTTGTAACTACTTTCAAAGTAATTATAAAAAACATTAAGAAATTGGGAATTAAATTTCAAAATGGTTAGATAATTAAGAGTGAAACTTTTAAACTCTAAAATGACAATTTTTAGCCATTTGAAAATTTAAAATGACATTTTCATCACTGAGGGTCAAAATTGTAAATTTCAAACTTACATTTTAAACTCCAGAACTTTTTAGGCTTGGACATTAGCATTAAATGACATATAGAATTGACCAAGTCCCAAACCATATATTTAAACCCCACTCTAGATTAAAGATGAGCCCAAACCCTGACCAACATATGGTCTTTTTATCTCCTTTAAACTATTAGGTCTAACCCCTATATACTCAAGGAAAAAATCCAAATGTTGAAATCAAATTCACATGACATTTAGGTCTAAACATCTTAGACTTAATCTAAATCCAGGACAGACTAGACATAGGTAATTAAGTTCAATCTAGGTGTGCCCGCACTTAATTAAACCTTAATTAGGTCTAAACCTAAATTAGATCTAATAGAACTCTGTCACACCTTAAACACATTAGATTTAAGATCATCAACACTAATAGGGTCAAAACCTCAATTAGACCTAATTAAACCTGTTTGACCTTAATCACATTAGGTTTAACTTCATCAACCCTAATTAAGTCTAAACTCCAATTAAACCTAATTAACCTCCCTTAAACCTTAATGACATTCGGCTAAAAATAATTAATCCCTAAATAGGTCCAAATCTTAATTAGAACTAATTAATCACCTTAGACCTCAACAACATTAGGTTGAAGACAAATTAAACCCAAATTAGGTCAAAACACCAATTAGATCTGAGTAACTCATTTTTAAGCCTTAATCACATTAGGCTTAACACATTAAACCTGGATTAGGTCTAAACCACAATTAGACGACGTTAAGCCTTAATCACCTTAGGTTTAACTGAATAAATAGAAATTATGTCTAATCCTAATTAGACCTAATTAACCACATTAAGTCTTACTTGCATTAGGCTTAATTAACCTAAATCCTCAATTAGGTATAACCCAAATTAAACCTAATTAAACCATATTAAGCTCTACTTACATTAGGCTTAATCAAACTTAAACCTTGATTAGGTCTAATCCTAATTAGACCTAATTAAACCACATTTAGCCTTACTTACATTAGGCTTAATTCAACTTAAACCTCAATTAGTTCTAACCCTAATTAAACCTAATTAACCACATTAAGCTTTACTTATATTAGGCTTAATTAACATAAGACCCCAATTAAGTCTAACATTAATTAGACCTAATTGGCTACATTAAGCTTTACTTACGTTAGCCTTAATTATTCTAAAACCTCAATTAAGCCTAACCCTAATTAGATTTAATAAAATCACATTAGGCATTACTTACATTAGGCTTAATCAAACTTAAAACTCAATAAGGTCTAACCCTAATTAGACCTAATTAACCACACTAAGGCTTTCTTACATTTGACATAACTAACCTAAGGCTCCAATTTGGTCTAACCCTTATTAGACATAATTAACCTGATTAAGCCTTATTTTAATTAGGCTTAATTCAACTTAAACCCAATTAGGTCTAACTTTAACCAAACGTAATGAAACTAATTAAAACTTACCCACGATAGGCTTAATTAAACTTCAAACATAATTAGATTTAATCTAAATTACATTTAATTCAACCCTTAAGTATTAACTAAATTAAACTTGACCCAACTTGAACCTAAATAAAATCAAACCTTCAGGTTCAACGAAATTTGAAACTAAACCAAATCAAACTTTTAGGTTCAACCCAACTTGGACTTAATACAAACCCTTAGGTTCAACCCAACCTAAGATAAGTTAAACCATAGGTTAAACCTACCAAAATTAACCTAGACTTTAAGTTCAACAAACATTGAACATAAACTGACTCAAATTTTAGGTTCAATCTATACTGAACCTAAAAATCAATTCTAAGTCCTATCCACTTTAGACTTAAGACTACTGAAAATCTTAGGTTCAATACTGAACCTAAATTAATCCTAGGTCTACCTACTTGAAAATTAAAAATCAATTTTAAGTCCTACCTACACAGAACTTAAAAATATTTCATTTCCTAGGTTCTATCTACATTGAGCCTAAATCAATTTTTAAGTCCTACCTTAACTCGACTTAGAAATAATTCATTCCTTATGTTCTACCTACATTAAACCTAAATCAATTTTTAAGTCCTACCTACATTGGACTTAAAAATATTTCATTCCTTAGGTTCTACCTACATTAAACCTAAATTAAATTTTAAGAAGCACCTACATTGGGCGTAAAAATATTTCATACTTTAGGTTCTACCGACATTGAACCTAAATCATCCTCATATCATAAGTCATATATAAATTGGGCTTAAATCCTTTTCACACCGTAATTTCTATCCAAATTGAATCCAAACAACATGAATCTTCAGTTTTAGCCAACATTAAACCCAGATCTTAGATCGAATCTATTGGACCTCAATCAAACTTCTTTAGGTCTAACCAAAGTAAGACCTAAAATAAATGACATCATAAAAACTATTCAAACCTTCGATAGAAAATCTACTTTAAAAGACATTAAAACTTAAACTTGAACCTAAAATGCAATTTGGTTTGAGAAGATATTTTGGAGGAGGTAACCCGTGCTTGCTAACAAAATATCTTCCAACCATTTATGGCTAATCAAATTGCAAACATAATGACCCGGGATGACGGAACCATGGGATCCTGATTAGTTCATCCCAAAAATAAAGAAACAAAAAAATGACAAAATTTAATCGGTTAATAAATTGTAAACAACCTAATATTTTCCAACTCATAAAATTTTAATAATACATTAAAACTTTAATTAAGCCATAATGAGAAAAGATCACCAAATATAACTTGAATATCCGTGTTTAGAACTACGAAGATTTCTTGGACGACGCAATTTGTGGTTGTTGACAAGAATCTTCCTGTCCTGGTTTAAAAACCTTTCAAAAAAAGTAGATTTGAATACATTACGGCCTCAGGATGACGAAGCCATAGACATCTTGATTGGGTTGTTTAAAAATTATTAAAAAATTTAAAATGAAAAAATTAAATAAGATTTCATGGTAAACGTGTTCGATTTTGCAGGTTCATTAGAGACATCAAAGAAATTGAAATTTAGATTTACTTTGCATGTTATGTGCTAACTCTGTTTTGCTGGACAACATTCTAAAGTGGAATCTCGAGAAAAAAAAAATAAAAAGAACATGACAAATAAAACAAAATTAAGGAAAAAAACATGACTTGACAAACAAAACATAATAAAATAAAATAAAATGACATGACTTGACAAAAAAAAAATCCAAACAACAAATGACAACAATAAAACCAAACGAATTGACAAAACTTGGCATGAATAAACAAAACAAAAAAAAACTTATAGGGTAGAATCAGATTCTTAAAAATCTAATACCCTAGGAATAAACATTTGATGTTTCTTCCCTTGATCTTGACACTTCTTAGAAGAATGAGTGTTAACATTAATCAGGAGTTTTCTTAGATAGTTCTGGCTATTTGAGATGTAATTAATTATAGGAGCTTGCTTCTATAAGAGAAATGAAAACACAGAAAAGGTGATATACCTAAATCTCTCGTTATCAATTTCTTATGTGGCTTTCTCCATACGGGAAATCATTTTCTATATAATGACAACCATCCCGACACTTCTGTTTCTCATGTTCTATATTTTAGTCCTTTCCTTATTTCTCCCAGTTCCTTAAGATCTGAGAAAATTTAAATGATTCAAAAGAATAAGGTACTTAGAGATTAGGGCATCAAAATAGATAAGCAGAGTGGTTACTCCTTTCAAACAAAAATACCAAATCAACAACATAACGACGGGAATTGGTAGCGATGGCCAATGCAAGCTCTGGGTTCCATCATCTACCTCTTCCCCCTCTACTTCGTGAATCTGTTGGTTCCTACTTCTTCTCTTGTTCATGATTTCAACCCTAGCCACTCCCTTTACCCACTTCAGCCTAGGCACCGACCTAGCCGTCCCGAGGCACCAACCTACCAGCTTCCTTTCCCAAGAGCTAACCTACTCACTCCTAGATGCCATACTAGCCTTCTCCTCTGTCTCCCTTGTCACCTTTATTGTACTTCTCTGGCCTTTCTTTGTATTCGGTTCACCTCTTGTAAGTTGAGGGTGTTCTTCCTCCCCCTTACATCTATAAAATCCTCTCTTGGGGGAAGGTTTTTTGTTGTTGAAGCTTTAGTGTAAGGGGAGGTCATGCAAAAATTCTGAGATGTGCATCTCTTTGCAATTTTAGAGATCTGTAGCTTCATTTGGTGGTCTCTGTTTTAGTGTTTTGGCCTTTTGGAATCCTGCTATTCTCTTGGGTAAATTCTTGAGTAGGGTAACTTCTTGCCTTCTCTTCTCCTTTATTTTCTATTCCCTATATTACTTCTTTATTTTGAGTTTATCTAAAAATATTGGCAAAAATTTTGGCGTGACAAAGTGCTGTAGAAATTTTCTCCAGGCTTAAACTTGCATTTTCTTTAAACATTTAGAGTATGGAGTTCCGTCGTTCTTTACTCTGTTATGGGATTTATTACAAGTCTTAGAGTAAATTGGTATGAAAGGTTCATATATAGAAGCATCTTCTGAATGATCTTGCTTGTCTTACTTTCTCTGTATCTCTTTCTATCTTGAAACTCTCTTTATCTTTCTCTCAAACTATCAAACTATCTTTTTTGTCTCAATCTCTCGCTCAGCCTCTCACTGTTTATTTTCTCTCTCCCTCACTTTCTCTCTCTCTCAATCTCCCTCAATCTCCTTATCAATCTTTCCCTCTATCCACTCTATCTACCAAGCTCTCTCCCACCCTCTGTCACTATGTCTCTATACTTTTTTTCTCTTGCCCCCTCACACTCTCGTTAACTATTCTCTCTCCTTTATTCATTATCTTATCTCTTATCTTTCTCTCACACTCTAAATTGTTTACCTATTTATATCTCTTACCCCCATTTCTCTCTCCCTACCTCTCTCTCACTCCCTTTCTCTGTCACCCTTGATATCTCTATTTCTCTCTATATTTTAATAGCAGAGTAGAGAGAGTGAAATGTTGATAGTTTGAGAGAGAGAGAGAGAGAGTGATAAAGAGAGGAGAGATGGAGAAGTGAAGATATTAAGAAATTACAAGAAACATAGAATGAGAGAGATAGTGAGTGAGTGCTCTTTATGTTTCTCTCTCATTCACACTCCGTCTCATTGTCTCTCTTACTCACCAAATTTCTCCATTTGAAGGCTAGGAGGGAGGGAGGGAGGGAGCAAGAGAGAGCGAGAGAAAAAGGGCTAGAGAAGAAGAGAAGGGAAAGTGAGAGGTTGGAAGAGGGAGATGGAGTATATGAGAGATTTAGAGTGGGAAAGAGTTAAAGGGGAGAGAGGCTAAGAGGGAGATCGAGTTGATGATAGAGAAATATATGAGATAGAGAGCATATGAGAAAAGTGATAAGGGAGACAAAGAGAGTGGGATGAGAGAAAGAATATGAGGAAAGGAGGGTGAGGGTGAAAGTAAGAGAGAGACTATCTGTATGTGAGACAAAGAATGGGAGAAAGGGGGTAGAGGTTGAAGGTATGAGAGAGAGAGAGTGTGTGCGTGTGGGACAAAGGGGATGAGGGAGACAGAGAGAGGGGGATGAGAGAGAATATGAGGAAAGGAGGGTGAGAGTGAAAGTAAGAGAGAGAAACTGTCTGTATGTGAGACAAAGAATGTGAGAGTGGGAGTACATGTTGAAGGTATGAGAGAGAGAGTGTATGTGTGTGTAAATACCTCTTTGCCTCTATTTTTCTCTCTCTCCCTCCCTCACTCTATCTCTTCCTCCTTCTTCTCCCTCTCTCACTCTTGCTCTTGTCCTCCACTCTCTCTATCTTGTTTCCTTCCTCTCTCCTCTCACTCTCCCAATATTTTGATCTTACTCTCACTATTCTCTCACTATTCTCTCACCTCTCTTTATCTTTCTCTCATGCTCACTGTCTCACACACACACTCTCTCTCTTTTTGTCTATATCTTCCTCTCTCCCAAAATTCTCTTCCTCTATTTTTATTTTTCTGATCTTTTTCTGGTACACCTCTTTTGGACTTTCAATTTCACTCATTATCCCTCTTTCGCTTCATATCTCTAGTAAGAGAAGAGAAATTAAGAGAATAGTGACAGCATGAGAGTGATTTCTCTAGCTCTATATTCTATTACTCTCTCTATTCTCTCACTTACTCTCCTTTCTCTCCCTCTCTTCCTTACTCACTCTCTATCCTCTACCATTCTTCTCTTTCTCTCTCTTTAAGTTTCACTCCATCTCTCTCATGCTCTCTAGGCCTCGTTCTCTCCCTTCATACTCTTCCTATTTTTTCACGTGCTCTCTTGTTATCTATCTCCTCTCTATCTCTCTCCTACTCTATCCCACTCTTTTTATTCCCTCTTTGTTCTTTCCATCCTTTATCTCTTATCCACTCTCTCACCTACTTAGCAATAGAGTGGAAGAAAGAGAAGATAGAGCAAGAGAATGAGTGAGAGAGATATAAAGAGACATCAACCACTATTTCATAAATATAGATGGATAGTCTCTATCTCTTCTCTCATGCTCATTGCCTCACGCTATTCCCTCCTCCTCTGTCTTTCTCTCGCATGGTCTAACTCTCTTTTGTGATAGAAATTGAGACAGAGAAAGCATAAAAGAGAGATTTTGAGAGAATAGTGAGAGAAAGAGTGAGACATAGAAACAATAGTGAGAGAGGGAGTGAGAGGGAGAGATAAATGAAAAGCGAGGAAGTGAGAGAGTGAGTAAGAGAGAGAGGAGAGGGAGAGAGGTTAATATAGAGATATTGAGGGAGATAGTGATGTAGATGGGAAGAGAGAGATGAAGTGAGAGAGGGAGGGAGTGAGAGATGGATGATGAGAGAGAGATAAGTGGAGAGAGAGAAGAAATAGAGAGAGGGGAATGTAGAGAACGAGAAGTGAGAAAGTGTGTTTTCTCACTCTTTACTCCCATATTTCTCTCACATCCACCATATTTGTTTTTCCCTCCCTCCCATGACTATGGTCCCTCCCTCTACTCACTTCATCTCTTTCTTTAACTCTCACTTTCTCGTCTCTCTCTCTCTCTCTCTTACCTAGCCACACTCACTCTCTTTATCTCTCTTTGCACTCTCTCTCTTCTTTTGCTCTCACAATCACCAGTCCTTTATTTTATTATTT
Organism: Phalaenopsis hybrid cultivar; assembly: GCA_002079205.1. NCBI lineage: Eukaryota > Viridiplantae > Streptophyta > Magnoliopsida > Asparagales > Orchidaceae > Phalaenopsis > Phalaenopsis hybrid cultivar. The sequence continues at coordinate 65,199 of JXCR01146926.1, read as the reverse complement.
TATTCTGGACACACTCTCTCTTCATCTCTTTCCATCTCTTCTTTCTTGTCACTTTTTTCCATATAGCGATGGAGTGGGAGAGAGAGAAGAGAAAAATAGCATGATAAAGTTACAGTGAGGTATCAACAATTATTTTCTAGAGATAGAGGGAGATAAGTTTCACTCTTTCTTCTCTCATTCCCTCTTAGTACTCCCCTTTGCTCTCCCTCTCTCATTTTCTTTTAGTTCATCTCTCTTCTGTGATAAGAAAATATAGACAAAAAACATGTGAGAGAGAGAGATAAAGCACGAGAAGAATGATAACAGTGAGAATGAGAAAGAGATGAGAGATAGAAAAGAAAAGAGAACAAGTGAGATAAGCAGAGATAGAGAGATAAAAGAAGTTTAAGCTGAAGAGATAGTAAGGTGATCGTGATGCAAAGGGGCAAAGTGAAAAAGTGAATGAGGGATGGAAGGTAGTAGTGATAAAACGGAAGGGAAAGAGATGATTGATAAAGAGAAATGGGGCGAGGGAGTGTGTGTGTGTGAATATAGAGCAAGGGAAGAAAGAGTGAGTGTTATCTCATTCTTCCATCCCTTTATCTCTATCTTTCTCATAACCATCTTTAACTCTCTCTCTCTCTCTCTCCCTCTCCCTCTCCCTCTCCCTCTCTCTTTCTCCTCTCTCTTTTATTATATTTATATATATATAGGAGCATAAGCTCCATCTTCATTAAAATAATACCAAACAAAATTAATACAAGCAATAACTGGGGCCCTTAAAGAAACAACAAGGCATTCCCATCAAAATAAAACTAAGTAAAAGTTTGTCTGACAAAAGGAAGAGGTAAGAGATCCCCAGCCATGAGGAAATCCAGAGGTGGTGGCGCTATTTTGCTAATTAATGTCTGTTTAGAGTGAAGCTCCATTCTTGCCAACCAATTAGCAGCTCTGTTGCCTTCCCTATGGATAAGAGAAAATCTAATATGTAGTCTCTATCTCATTTGATGGATTTCTGCAATCCAGTACACTAGATGTCAAGGACTGTCCCTAAAATTATTCACAATGTTGATTAAAAAAATGGAGTCAGATTCCACCCAAAGCTATTGCATACCACATCTTCTAGCTAAAAGAATGACCTAATAGATGGCTTGAGTCTTAGCTTCCAGGGGATCTCTTGCCCAGGCATGAGAGTGATAAAAGAACAGACATTCCCCTCTATAGTCCCTGAAGTCTACCCACATGCGAGCATGGGGGTTTAAAAAACTCCCATCCGTATTCACTTTAACCCAACCTATAGGGGGAGGATGCCAACCATCAGAAGGGGCTTATAAGGAATGTAGTTACTAGGAGCATCATTAGATAGTATATCAAGGAAATTCTTTAGCTTACAAAGTTTTTAGATAAAAGCTAAACAATTGTGAGCAACTTTCTGAACCCCAAGAGTAGCATCCTTAAATTTTAGCTTATTTCTTACCATCCACACAAACCATGTAGCAATGCAACACACCACAAACATCTTACCAGCAAGACATTCAGCCCCGGTCTGAGAGAAATCTTCCTAACACAACTGTTGAGTTGGAATACTAAAATTAGTTAGAATGTTCTCACATACCTGTTGCACCATTGAGCATTTAAAAAAAATGGTTCAAAGATTCCTCATCTAGCTTGCATAAAACACACCAAGAGGGACCCCTTAATCCTTTCAATTTTAAAATGTCATCAGTGGAAAGAAGCTTATGGAAAAGCCTCAAACAAAAGAAAGAGATGGATGGTGATAGAAGCTTACTCCACACCCTTGAACCCCAACCCACTATCTGCTGAGGGAAGCAAGATTCCCCAATGAAGGCAGCCACAGTTTGAGAATGGCCATTTTTCACCACCACTCTATCCTTTTTATAGGGTATAATAGAGATTTTTTTTTATATTAGGTAGCCGAGAAGAGTCACACAGTGACTGATGTGCTTCAAGATTCCATGCCTAGTGAACCCAAAGATTTGCCACTTGAATAGTATTATCATCAACATTGGGGATACAATGATCCAATATCCCATCTAAAGTCAAATTTTACAACCAAAAATTAAGTTTACCTTCCCTTACTTCCCAGATAAATAGATTTTCTACTTTAGTCCTAACCTTCAGCATCTTGGACCAAATTGGAGAATCCCCTAATTTCCTTTGAACGAGGACAGGATGATTGCTTCTACAATATTTGCTCATCATAAATGCAGCCCAAAGAGAGCTTGTGCTCTAAATTTTATCCAAAGCTTACAAAGATTAATATGAAAGAGCTGAGGGAAGCTCTTGAAACCCAGACCACCAGTTGTTGTTTCCTTGCAGACCTTCCTCCAACTTGTCCAATGAATTTATTTTCTTTTCCCAGGCCACAAAAAATGATTAAAGATTCTATCTAGAGTGGTTTGAGTAGATTTCTTCATTACTTCCATCTGTGATAGGTAAGACAAAAGGGTGGATAGTACACTCTTTAGTGGAGTAACTTTACCCCCATTGGAAAGGTAAGAATTCACCTAGCATTGGAGTTTCTCCTAGAATTTTTCCACTATATGATCAAACTGAATCTTCTTAGTTTTACCCTTTAATAGTTAAGCACCCAAGTATTTTAAAGGGAGAGTATTGATGCCAAAAACAATTGTCTCAGAAATCCAATGCTTGAGTTCAAGTTTTATTTTTTGACTAAACACAACCACACATTTCTGGGAATTCAAAAGCATACCTGAACTCATTTGGAACTTATCTAAACATTGAAGAATAGATCTTATAACAGGCTTAGTAGATTTAGATAATAAAATAATATCATCAGCAAATGTCATATGATTAATAGTCATATTAGACCTATGACTATAAAGAGAGTGTGGAGCCTTTATTGTTACCTCATTCAATAGTTTAGACAAGTAATCAAATGCAAGAATAAATATAGAGGGACAAAGTGGATCACCTCGCTTAATACCTCTTGAGTACAGAAAAAACCATGGGAGCCTCCATTAATAAATACAGACTGATAGTCATTGGAGAGCCACCTTCTGATAAGAGAGATGAATAATGGTGAAAATCCTCTAGCATTGAGAACCTCCTATATGAAGTCCCAACTAATTGTATTATAAGCTTTCTTAATGTCCATTTTAAAAAAGACATTTCCCCCTCTACACTTTTTGTCCAGATCTAAAACCAACTCCTGGGCCAATAACACATTATCAACAATGCTTCTCACTTTTACAAAGGTTGTGTGGTTTGCACCTATAAGCTGAGAGAGATGAGGTTGTAATCTATTAGCAATCACCTTACTGATAACTTTGGATAGTACACTAGTAAGACTAATTTGTCTGAAATGTTCCAATTTATGTTTAGCTTTATCCTTAAGAATCAAAGTAATGGTAGAATTAGTGAAATACTTTGGCAGATCATTCCCCCAAAAGAAGCTTTGGACAGCCACTATGACATCCTTCTTAATTTTATGCTAAGCCTTCTTGTAGAAATCAATTGTAAAATCAACAGGACCAGCCACTTTGGAGCTATCAATTGAAACTAAAGCATCCCATATTTCCTTCTCTTCAGGCACAACTGCTAGGTCCTGATTTTTAGTGTATTCCACATGCTTACCAAAGAGAACTTTTTGAATAGGTGATCTCTCCAGCTGAGGTTGGGTGGAGATCTCCTTAACATAATTGACAGCACTAGAAGCAATAACATCAGCAGTGTATAACCAATGACCAATAGAATCAAGAATCTTATGAATAGTATTACACCTTCTTTTGCAATTAATGCAAGCATGGAAGAATTTAGAGTTCTTGTCCCCCTCATAGAATCTAACTTTTGTTATGCACCGGCAGCACCGAGGGCAGCACCGACTACATAGAATAAATTAACGCAGAGATATTTTACTCAGTGCTGATGGCACCACTGGCAATTCAAACCCTGTTTCAAGAAGGTTCGATGTATTTGGATGATTTTTGAGGAGTTTTTGGAGGCACCTTTTGGAGAACCGACCTTGGGCTCTATTTAAGGCCAAATTTCATCAGAAAATGGGCTCCTCTACATTTTTCACTCCTCTACTTTCATTTTTTGCACCACATCATTCCATTTCACTTCTATATTAGAGTCAATTTGTGATTTTGTTTTCATAGTTTAGAGTTTTTGTGGTGAGATTTAGTGTGAAACTTTTTGTGTGTTAGAGAAGAAGAAAAGTGAGAGATATGTTCTTTCTGCATTTCTAAGGAAAGGCTACAAAGGATTTGCTTTGAGAAAAAGTTTTCAGATAAGTATTGTTTGTTTATTAGTATTGTATGAAATTTTTTTTATATATGAAATTTGTGTTTTGTTATTTCTTTTTCATGACGTCTGAGTAGTTCCTTCTATCTATCTCCCTACTCTGAGATATGGTGAAATGAAGAGATAATATGAATGTGCCAATATTAAATTGTAGAATAATTTGTGATGATTTTTCAACTCCAAACTTAATTTACTCTTCGATCTCGCCAATTGAATTGTTAAAATGTGTTGTGAAACATATGATCCGGGAAATGGAGTAAGAGTTCTACAAGTGAGTAAGGATCACATTTGATTCTATGAAGGAGAACATCGTTTATGGAATTAAGTGCAAATAAATAGAGAAATATTTTTTATTGGGTGTAGAATTGGAGAACCTTTAGGGAGATAGACTAAAATATTTAATTCAGTCATTTTTTTTAAAAACTGAAGCAAGAGCTGGCCTTCAGGTGAAGGGAAGTGAGAGCTCTGAAGTGGGAGTCGATATCCTCTTAGACTAGCCACAGATTTATGGACAAAACATTGAGATTAGCCAATGATTTTCTATGCACTGTATCAGGGTAGAGAATTAAGATTTCTCCTATTTGGCACAATACATATTATGAACATTTATCTCATCTCCTTTAACCATAGCCTCATTTTAGTGGGAAGGATGCTTTTCCACATAAGAATCTCCGTTACATAGACATAGTTAATATATTTGTATTTACTATTTTAAAGTTTTCATATTTGATTTGATGATAGTTTAGAAATTTAATTTTGATTACATCTCAACAATTGAAATTAGTGAGAGTGATTTTAATTGACTTTCTGTGAATTTCCTAGCAAATTTTTCATTTCCAATTTAAACCTTCCCCATAGGATCGATACTTGGGGTTTAAATAGAAAGTCCATTATTACTTCATAACAACACGTATACTTGCTTAAAATCAAAAATTTAATTGATTATATTTAATTAAATTTTACACAATCCAATCGCAACAAAAAAAGTTGGATGAAGTTTTTGGCGACGTTGCTGGGGAAAGTAAAAGTTGAATTAAATAATTTTGAAAAATTAGGAAATTTAGAGATAATATATATACCATAAAAAATTATTATTATTAAAAAATACATATAAAAAAAATTTAAAAATCTAAAATCTAAAAAGAAATATTTTTTAGAGTGTTTTACTTTGCTTGCTTTATTTGTTTATGCGAAATATTGGATCTGAAGGTTTAGTAACTTACGATTCAGAATTAGAATGTACTATTAGAAAAATTCAAAAACAACAAGAGAAATAAAAAATTTACAAGAAATGGTGAATAACTTAGATAATCCAATAAATAAAAATCGATAAAGACCTTTAAAAGATTATGCGAATCCGGCAGATGAACTTCACTTAACTATTCAAAATTCTGATGTTGCTGCTAATTCATTTGAGCTTAAACCTGTTATTATCCAAATGGTACAAAATAATCAGTTTGGAGGATCACCTATGGAAGGTCCTAACTTACATCTTGCTAGTTTTCTTGAAATTTATGCTACATTTAAATATGACGGAGTGTTTAATGATGTTATTAGGCTTAGACTTTTTCCTTTTTCTTTAAAGGATAAAGCCAAGGCTTGGTTAAATTTGTTAACACGTGGATCTATTAGAACTTGGGAAGAACTATCACAAAAATTCTTGGCTAAATTATTTCCATGCACGAAAACCGCTAAGCTTAGAAATGATATTACATCTTTTTGTCAGTTTGAAGATAAATCGGTATATGAAGCCTGAGAAAGATTTAAAGATCTTCGTAGGAGATGTTCACATCATGCTTTACCAGATTGGTTAATAATTCAAATATTTTATAATGAATTAGTAGGATGACTAAGATTTATTATAGATGTTGCTGCAAGTGGTTCGTTAATGTCAAAACCTTTTGATGAAGCATATTCTTTAATTAAAGAAATGGCTACTAATAAGTTTTAATGGCCCAATGAAAGGGTAAATGTTAAGAGAGTAGCTAGTGTTCATGATTTTGATGCAATGTCTATTTTGGCATCTGAAATTGCTGTTATTTCTAAAAAAATTGATCAAATGGGAATGAATTATTCTCAAGTACCCCTAGTATTAGAGGAGAATTCATTAGGACAGATTATTGATACTCTATCATCTTATGAAACTTTAAACGCTATAAATAATCAAAATAATAATCCCTTTTCTAACTATTTTAACCCTGGTTGGAAAAATCACCCTAATTTTAGTTGGAATAATTATAATAATTCAGTGAATCCATCCAAAAATTTGAACAATCAAGGAAATCCTAATTTTCATCCTTATTATCCTCCAGGATTTAACTACAGCCCTAACCCACAAGTTAAGGAAAAGAAGTTGACGATGGAAGAAGTAATGTTGAGTATGGGAAATCAAATACAGAATCAAGGGGCTGCTATTAAAAATACTGAAAATCAATTAGGACATATTGCTACTACACTTAGTAATAGACCTTCTGTAATTCTTCCAAGTACTATGGAAGTTAATCCAAAAGATTAAAATAAAGAACAAATTAATGTTATTCAATTATAAAGTTGAAAAGAAGTTAAAACAAGGATCCAAAGAGAAACTGAAGGTTATGAAGAAAAGGAAGAAATGGAAAAAAATCAACAGGAAAATGAAAAAACACAGAGCCCTGTAGAAAAACCATTACCTTTGTTTCCTCAAAGACTGAAATAGAAGAATAAAGATAAACAATTTTCAAAATTTTTGGAAAGCCTTAAGATATTAATGATAAATATTCATTTTGTTGAAGCTTTGGAAAAAATGTCAAGTTATGTTAAATTTATGAAGGATGTATTAAACAAAAAAAGGAAGTTTACAGATCATGAGACCGTTTCACATAGTGAAGAGTGTAGTGCTATTATTTAGAAAAAGTTTCCTGAAAAATTAAAAGATTCTGGTAGTTTTACTATACCTTGTGCAATTGGAGAAAAGTTTTACGGAAAAGTTTTTTGTGATTTAAGAGTGAGTATTAATCTTATGCCTTTATCAACTTTTAGACGTTCAGATTTTGGAGAAAATTATCCTACTACTGTGACTCTCTAGTTAGTAATAACTTATCTAAAAGGAGTTATAGAAGATGTGCTAGTAAAAGTGGATAAATTTATTTTCCTAATAGACTTTATAGTATTGGATATGGAGGAAGATAAAGAAATTCTCATTATTTTAGGGAGATCATTTCTCGCAACAGGGAGAGCTATAATAAATGTGCAAAAAGGAGAATTAATGATGAGAGTTAATGATCAAGAAGTGAAATTTAATATAGCAAAAGATATGAAATATCCTGCAATATAAAAAGATAATGCTGATTATCTAAGTAATGAGTAGTTTAGAATGAATTTGAAGATAAATTAAAAAAAGGAGAAATTTTTTATACTGAAACTGAAGTAAGAGAAGAAGATTTAGATTATATTGAAGGAAAATTTGAAGCATTAGACTTGCTAGAAAATGATAATAAAAATCTAATTCCTTCAAGTATTAAACCATCTAAACTTGAATTGAAGATACTACGTGCCCATTTAAAATATGTATTTTTAGGAGAGTCATCTACATTGCCTGTTATTATATCTTCAAAGTTAACTGAAATTCAGGAACAAAAGTTGATAGAGATGTTGAAAAGTATAAAAAGGCTTTTGGATGGACTTTAGCATATTTTTAAGGAATTAGTCCTTCAATTTATATGGACATAATTTTATTAGATGAACAATATGAACCTAAAGCGGATCCTCAGAGAAGATTAAGCCCACTAATGAAAGAAGTTGTTAAAAAAGAGATTTTAAAGTGGTTTGATACTGGAATTATATATCCTATTTCAGATAGTACTTGGGTAAGCCCAATTCACTCTGTTCCAAAGAAAGGAGTCATTATTGAAGAAAATGAGAAAAATGAATTAATAATAATAAGACAAGTAAATGGTTGGTGAATTTTTATTCACTATAAAACACTAAATATGGCCACCAGAAAAGATCACTTTCCTTTGGCCTTTCTAGATCAAATGTTGGATAGATTGGTTGGGAACAAATACTATTGCTTTTTAGATAGCTATACTGAATATCACTAAATTCCAATTGCTTCAATGGTTCAAGAGAAAAAAATGTTTACAAGCCCGTATGGAACATTTGCTTTTTGTAGATTACATTTTGGACTGTGCAACACACCTGTAACATTTCAAAGATGCATGATGTCAATTTTTAGCAATTTTATAGAGCATGGAATTGAAGTATTTATGGATGATTTTTCTATATTAGGGACTTTGTTTGAGTTATGCCTTAATAATTTAGAAAAAGTTCTCGAGATATGTGAAAAAATCAACCTAGTCCTAAATTGGTAAATATGTCAATTTATGGTTGCAAGAGGTATTGTTCTTTGACATAAAATTTCTTAAAAAAACATGGAAGTAGATCCTGCAAAAATCCAAGTTATAGAAAAATTACCACTTTCTAATAATGCTAAAGGGGTGAAAAGTTTTCTAGGACATGCTGAGTTTTACAGGCGATACATAAAATTTTTTTCAAAAATAACTAAACCCCTATGCCAACTTTTAGAAAAAGATACAAAATTTGATTTTAATGAGTAATGCATAACAACATTTTAATTATTAAAGAAAAAATTAATCACTACACCTATAATAGTACCGCATGACTAAGAGAAACCATTTAAATAATGTGTGATGTTAGTGATTATGCTATTGGGACTATATTAGGACAAAGGCACGACAAAATTTTTAAAGTTATATATTATGGTAGTAAAACTCTAAATAATGGTCAAATTAATTATACAACTATTGAAAGAGAGTTATTAGCTATTGTTTATGTCTTTGATAAATTTAGATCTTAATTAATTGGAACTAAATGTATAGTGCATACAGATCATTATGTTATTAAATACTTGATGCAAAAGAATGATGCTAAACCAAGTTACTTCTATTGCAAGAGTTTGATTTTACCGTGGTAGATAGAAAGGGAAATGATAATCAAATAACTGAAAATTTGTCTAGAATAGTAATAGAAATATAAACTAATTTTGTAAATAAAATTTTAGAAAAAATCTCTGATGAACATTTATATAGTATTGATGAAATTGATGTATTGTGGTATGCTGATATAACAAACTATATTGTAAGTGACATTCTACCACCTGATATCGGAATTCCACAATTAAAGAAATTTATCTATGATTTGAAAGACTATTTTTGGGATGACCCATATTTATCTAAACAATGTAAATATTTAATTATTAGAAGATGTGAGCCTTATAAGGAAACTCAACAGATAATTGAAAGATGTCATGATTCTAAATTTGGAGAATATTTTGGAATAAATAGAACTGCATATAAAATTTTGCAAGCTAGATTTTAATATATGTTAATGAATATATTAAAACATGCGATATATGTCAATGAGCAAGAAACATTTCCAGAAGAGATGAAATGCCTCTAAATTACACATTAGAAGTTGAAATTTTTAATGTGTGGGGATTAGACTTTTTGGTACCATTTATGCCTTCATTCGGAAATTTATATATATTACTTGTTGTTGATTATATGTCTAAGCGATTGAAGCTATGGTTGTGCCTAAATGTGACGATCGGAGTGTTTCTAAATTTTTATTTAAAAAGATTTCTACAAGATATGGAATGCCGAGAGTAATCATTACTGATGGACGATCTCATTTCAGGAATAAGAGAATCAAAAAATTAATCAAGAAATATGATATAATGCATAGATTCTCTACGGCTTATCATCCTCAAAATAGTGGTCTAGCAGAAATATCGAATCGTGAAAGTAAATGCATTTTAGAAAAAAACTGTAAATCATTATAAATTGGATTGGTCTGCTAGACTAGATACTACATTATGGGCATACATAACTGCTTACAAAACTCCTATAGTATTGTCCCCATATAGATTGATTTTTGGAAAAATATGTCATTTACCAGTAGAATTGGAACATAAAGCATTTTGGGCTATCAAAGAATCTAATTTTAATTGAAAGGATGCTAGTGAGAAAAGGTTTTTGCAACTCAATGAACTTGAGGAGATTAGAAATGAAGCATGTGATAATGCAAAAATCTATAAAGAGAAAATGAAAATATGGCATGATCGAAAGATTGTTAAGAAGAAATTTCTACTTAGACAACAAGTTCTACTATATATAACAAGATTGAGATTGTTTTCAGGAAAACTAAAATCCATATGGTTAGGACCATTTAAAGTGATTAAAGTATATCATTATGGAACTGTTGTTATTAAAGAACGTAACACTGGAAATACCATTTAAAGTGATTAAAGTTTATCATTATGGAATTATTGTTATTAAAGATCCTAACACTGAAATGGTATTTAAAGTTAATGGGCATCATTTGAAACATTATTATGAAGGGCACATACCTCAATTTAAAAGAAGTTTTAATGTTAAGTCAACCAAAATAAACAAATGGTATGTTGGGCTGACGACGTTAATCCAAGCGCTTTGTGGGAGGAAACCCATACTTATATTGCTATGTATTACTATTTAGTTTGACTTATATATTAGTAGATAATAATCCTACACAATTGCATTTATTATAAATTAAGTAAAATATTGGTATTACAGAAAATTTGGAATCAAATTGAATAAAAAAATGAAAATTACAAATTTGGCCACTAGCGCGAATAGCGCTTTAGATAACGTACATCAGTGCAGGCAGCGCCAATCAGGAATGTTGACGGTACCGAGTGCAGTGGACGGTTTTAGACAACTTTTGGCGGGTTTTGGCATGATTTCACTTCATAATAATAGCCAGGACGAATTTAAAAAGGCCTAGAAACATCCATGGATGCCTAGTAACTTCCTATTTTTGGATTCCATGACTTCCAATTGTAGAAATACATTGAGGTATGGAGTTTTCAACAAAATAAAGTTTACTAGTTTTGACGCGCAGCGATTATACGATAAAGTTATTACAAAGAGGAGATTGATCAAGGAAAGAGGATTTGTTAATCATGGAGTGATCATTCCTATTAGTCTAATTGATAAAATCATTCCGCAAAGGCCTTGGAAAGTTCTGTGTTATACTGCATCTGTGGTTGTCGTACATGTGGTGAAAGAGTTTTATACAAATTTACATGGAATTACTCAAGGTGTTGTCTTCGTACAAGGTAAGGCTGTACCATTTACCCCTGCAAGGATTAATGAATTGTATCTGATAGACAATATTCCAATCTGTCATTATACAAATTTCATTCCTACACGAGATTTAATGCAAGACGTGTATAATCTTCTGACGGATGAAAATGATATGTGGGAGATATGAGATGAAGGATATGTTAGTTTCTCCACTTATTTACTTTTTCCAATTTTAAAGCAATGACATTTCTTTATTACTGCAAAATTACTCCCTACTGTGAAAATTAGTAGAGTTACCAAAGAATGTGCTATTTTAAATTATTGCATTCAAATGGAATTTTATGCCAAACTTCTTGAAGCTTCTGATGATTATGTATTTGTTCGTGGAAAAAGGGTAGAATTTACTCCAAAGAAAATAAATTAGTATCATTCTGTAGAAGATGTGTATAGATGTCAGTATCATTCTTTTTTTGTTACAGATCAGGCTTTAGATGAAATTATTTCTTTTCCGACTAGTGAGAAAGGGGCTTGGAAAATAAAAAATGAAGTTAAAGTTAACTTTCCCCTTTCTATGTTAAATATAGTATCTAAAGTCTGACATTATTTTATTTCTGGAAGAATGATTTTGATGAACCATCATAGTGAGGTGACCAAAGATAGAGCCATCCTAAACTATTGTATTCAACAAGTGATGGATATATATGTAGGAACTATCATTTATATAAATATTCAAATTATTGCTCTAGGTGAGACCATTGGTGGATCGGCACACTCTGCTCTTATTTACACACTTTGTGAGCAGGCAGAAGTTGACTTTAGACCTAATGAGGAGAGGATTGAGCCTCAGAGACCCATTGGCCTGTCAACATCAAAATTTATGTTCTAGGTGAGACCATTGGTGGATCGGCACACTCTGCTATTAGTTCTGTTGTTATTTTCAGCACTTTGTTATGTTTTGTGATTAGCTCTTTCTAAGTAAATTTTATATGTATTATGCAAAATTTAATAATTTTAGCCTTGTAGTTTTCATTTTAGCACCTTAGTATTTTCAAAATTTATGTTAACAAATTAGAATCTCCAACAGGTTTAATTTTTTTTTATTTAATGCTACGCTTCATTTTTAAAGCTCTTCATGTAAAAATCTGTTAAAAAAAAATTTAAGTTTGGGGGGGAGAAGAAGAAAAATCATTTTTAGAAAGAGAGAAAAGAGTTAATTTTATTTGTCCTCACATAATTATATTTTCAAAATTTTAAATTTAATATGACCTTCGGTATTAGAGGTTAACTTTAGATAACTATATCTATGTTTCTAAATATATAGTAAATTTAAGTACAAAATTTCAATAATAAAGGTTAATTCTAGGGGCTAAGATATTTGGCAAAAGAGAATAAGACTATGTTTTTCTATTTTTAGTAAATGAAATTTGTATTTTTGGTGTATTAAAAATCTTAAAAGATTCATGTAAAAAGAAAAGAATTAAACCTTATGAAATCTTTAAGTTAATATAAATTTGTTAAGTAAGGAAATGTAACAAGTTTTTAACTTTAAGAAGAATATAGTAAAGATCAAAATCATTAAAGGCTATTCAGAGATAGTAATCCTGACATATATAAAAAAAAGAAAAAAAATGAGAAGAAAATAAAGAAAGAAAAGAAAAAGGGGAATAAAAATAATCCTGAAAAGAAAAGAAACAGGAAAAGAAAATAATATATGTGGGGAGAAGCTTGAGGAGATACCTAATTAAAAATTGGCTTCACTGAGTCAACTTAAGGAAAAAAGACTTGAACACATTTTCTAAACTTTTTATTTGAATGTTAACTTAATTATTAATAAAGTTTTATCAAGTTATTTTTCATATGAATTTGCTAAGACTTTAATATAAAAAATATGCAAATTTTCTTGAAAGAAATAGAAGATCAAAACCTTAGTTTTAATTATTGAATATCTTTACACCTTTAGTATTAACTGAAGTTGTTTTGAATTTTTCTTAAGTTATACTATTATATTTGGAAAACTAAAATATGGAAGTCTAAAAGTTAAGATCTTTATCATAAGTTATATTTTTTTATGTAGTAAAGGAGTTACTTGAGGACAAGTAACATTTAAGTTTGGGGGATTTTGATACACTAAAAATATATGCATTTTTAGACCCATATTTTACCTATTTTGATGATATTACACTTTAATGGAAGGTATTTTGATGTTTTCTTGCAGGTTGTTGATTTTTAGGGCTTAAAGAAAAAAAAAACAAAAATGATGAAATTTGGAGTCAAAATAATGTTTTTGATGAAATGCTCTACGCCAGTAGCACCATCGACGCATAACAAATTAACGCGGAGATTTTTTACTCATCGCCAGACTAGCTCCGATGGCGCCAAAGGTAGTTCAGACCTTTTTTCTAGAAGGTTAGATGTATTTGGATAATTTTTGAAGAGTTTTTTGAGGCACCTCTTGGAGAACCGACCTTGAGCTCTATTTGGGGCCGAATTTCATCAAAAAATGGGCTTCTCTACTTTTGTAACTCCTCTACTTTCACTTTTTGCACCACATAATTCCATTCCACTTCCATATTGGAGTCAATTAATGATTTTTTTTCATTGTTTAGAGTCTTTGTGGTGAGATTTAGTGTTAAACTTTCTGTAAGAGTGCTAGAGAAGGAGAAAAGTGAGAGATATCTTTGTCCTGCATTTCTAAGGAAAGGCTACAAAGGATTTGCTTTGAGAAAGAGTTTTTTGATGAGTATTGTTTTTCTTATTAGTGTTGTAGGAACTTTTTTTTATATATGAAATTTGGGTTTTGTTATTTCTTTCTCATGAAGTCTGAGTAGTTCCCTCCATCTTTCCCCCTATTATGAGATATGATGAAATGAAAAGATAATATGAATGTGCTAATATTAAATTGTAAGATAATTTGTCATAATATTTCAACTTCTAACTTAATTTACTTTTTGATCTGGCCAATTGATCTGTTAAAATGTGTTGTGAAACATATGATCCGGGAAATGGAGTATGAGTTCCACAACAGAGAAAGGATTACATTTGATTCCATGAAGGAGAACATCGTTTATGGAATTAAGTTCAAATAAATAGGAAAATATTCTTTGTTGGGTCTAGAATTGGAGAACCTTTAGTGTGACAGACTATAATCTTCAATTCAGTCTTAGTATTTAAAAACTGAAGCGAGAGCTAGCCTTCAGGTGAAGGGAAGTGGGAGCTCTAGAGTGGAAGTCGATGTCCTCCTAGCTTAGCCACAAATTTAGGGACTAAACACTGATATTAGCCAATGATTTTCTATGCACTGTATCAGGGTCAAGAATTAAAATTGCTCCTATCTGACACAACACATATTATGAACATTCATCTCATCTCATTTTACCATAGCCTCGTTGTAGTGGGAATGATGTTTTTTCACATAAGAATCTTCGTTACATAAAGTATTTACTATTTTAATTTTTTCATATTTGATTTGATAATAGTTTAGAAATTTAATTTTGATTACATCTCATCAATTGAATTTAGTGACAGTGGTTTCAATAGACTTTCTATGAATTTTCTACAAAGTTTGTCATTTCCAATTTAAACCTTCCCCGTATGATCGATACTTGGGACTTCAATAGAAAGTCCATTACTACTTGATAACGATATGTATACTTGCATATAATTTGAATATTAATTGATTATATTTAATTAAATCTTACACAATCTATCACAACACAAAAGTCGGATTAAAACTCCTTAAGCTAAGCATCATTAACAAAAATTCTATCCAGTCTCTCCCATAACTTTCCTCTTCTCCAAGTATATCTGGGTACAGTAAAACCCAAATCAAATAACCTGTAAGCTAAATATGATCATTGAAACTACAGACTAAATTCAAATCAGGCAATCTGCCGCATTTCTTTTCAGCCCTTAAGATCTATATATTCAATTTTTTATTGGTGCTCAGGTGGGTTATGCTACCTTCGTTGATGCCAACAGTCTCTCTAGGAATCAAGAGTTGCTGTGGAAGGAACTTTCCCTTATCAGCCAGTTCATTACCTCCTTTTGGATTGTTGAGGGGGATTTTACTTGTATTACTTCTCCTGAGGAAAAAAAAGGAGGCAGGCCTCCTTCTCAAACTTCTATGCTAAAGTTTAATGAATTCCTTATAGATGCTCAGTTATTTGATTTGGGTTTTCAGGGTCCTAACTACACTTGGAGAAGAGGGGTTCTAAGGGAAATACTTGATAGAATGTTGTGGAACTCAATATGGCTTCAAACCTTCCCTTATACTGTCATCAGACACCTAGCCATGTCTGGGTCTGACCATAGACCCATCCTTTGCTTTATTCATAATGCAGTGAAGCCCGGGGGTTCACCATTTAGATTCCAAAACATGTGGACTCTTCATCCTAATTTCATCAATGAAGTAACTAATGTTTGGACCATCAATGAGGACTTTGGACCGTGGACAAACCTATGGAAATTACAGAAGAAGGTGGCCCTCCACTTAATGAGTTGGAATTGGAATACTTTTGGTGATGTTAATGAGAATTTAAAAACTGCTAAAAAACAAGTGATTTGCATTGAAGAAGACTTCCAAAAGGGGTTAAAAATTGAGAGAGAGCTTCATTAAGCTAATGAGGAACTACTTGCTCATATCACTTACAATGAAGCCTTCTTGAAGCAGAAAGCTGCTATTACCAAGTTCACTGAGTGGGACAAAAACTCCAGCTTCTTTCATGGCTGCATAAATTTTAGGAGAAAATGTAATATGATTCTGGATATTAAGAACTCTGAGCGTATAAAGTTAACTAAGGCTGAAGACATTGCTCTTGATGTTGTCAATTTTTTTCAACAACTTCTTAACTCCTATCCTACTACTAGAACTTTCTTAACTCCCATCCTACTACCTTGAACAAATCCCTTCTGAAGATGAGATTAGAGCTGCTCTTGATTCCATAGATGATGAAAAAACTGCTAAACCTAATGGCTACACTACCAAGTTCTACAAAAGTTGTTGGATTGTGGTTAAGAATGAGGTTATATCTGCTATTCAAGAATTTTTTAGAGGAAACAATCCACTCAGGTACTTTAACTCCTCAACTATCACTTTGATTCCTAAAAACTAGGTCAGAAACAATTGGGGAGATTTCAAGACCATTAGCTTAACTAATGTTATTACCAAGGTAATAAGTAAAATTCTGGTTTTCAGAATTCAGCCACATCTTCAACAACTAGTTTGTGCTAACCAAACTGCCCTTATCAAAGGGAGATCCATTTCTGATAATATTTTGCTTGCTCAAGAGATGTTGCTTGACTTGGAAAGGAAATGTATAAGGGGCAATGTTATCTATAAATTAGATATTAAGAAGGCTTATTACACTATCAACTAGAATTTCATCCTTGAAACTCTTGTTGCTAGGGACTTTGCTGAAGGTTTCATTATGCTGAACAAAATATGGCTTCTTTGTAACAACCATTCAGTGCTTATCAATGGTTCTTTTCATGGCTTCTTTTCTGCTTCCAGAGGGATCAAACAAGGGGACCCCCTGTCCCCTACAATTTTCATTTTGGCTATGGATTATTTCTCTAGATTGTTGAATCAATTGTTCTCAAGCTCCCCCCATTTGGTCTATCAGCACAAATCTAATATTTGTATCAGTCATCTGGCTTATGCTGATGATGTGATTATTTTCTCTAAGGCCACTAAGAGTGCTACCAAAATGCTTTATAAGGCCCTCAAACATTTTCAGCTCACCTCACGTATGGAGTTAAATATTCCTAAATGCCAATTTTTTCCTAGCAGTAATATATCTCAACGTATAAAACAATAGATTTATAGTTACACAAGTTTCAGCTTGTCTTCTTGGCATATCAAAAACCTGGGTGTTCTTTTAATCAAAGGCAGAAACAAACAGATCCAATTTAATGAGGTAATTGATAAGATTAAGAACCAATTGCATTGTTGGACCAATTTTTTTTTTGTCCAATGGTGGAAGGATCATTCTATTAAAAAGTATTCTCACTGCCCTCCCCTCTTATGCCCAACAAATGTTTTCTATGAAGAAAGGTACTCACAAGCTGCTTGGAAGAATGTTTAACAAATTTTTATGGGCTGGTCAGAAGAAACAAGTTCACTGGCTCCCTTGGCAAAAGCTATGCAAACCTTAATATGCTAGAGGTTTGGGATTTAAAGAGTTTCAGCATATTATTTTTATTAACTTATGCAAAATTTTGATTAAATTTAGAGCCCAAGATAGCCTTTGGGTTGTATTTATGAAAGGGAAATACTGTAGAACTGCTCACCCTAGCCTAGTTTACAAAAAGCTGGGTGATTCTAGACTCTGGGGTAAGCTGTTAGAAGTTAGAGAACAAGCTGAGGAGACCTTCCTCTAGGAGCTAGGGGAAGGTCAAATTAATTTCTGGCTTGATAGGTGGACATGGAATAGTGAAAAAATCCAAGGCTCCATCTCAAATCCCAATACACATGATATGGTTATAGATTACTGGAATGGGCATCAGTTGAATTACACTCTATCTTGCATAGTCTTCCTCAACTGCCAACTGAATTAGGAGGTGTCTCCCATCCAATAGCCTAATTTTTCAATTTCCTATAAACTTCAGGGATTCAAAAAAACTTTTGACTATCTCCATTTTAGGATGTCCTAGCTAAAATTTGCCCACCAAATTGAATTTAACTTCTTCCTTTAATGAATCAATTTTTTTGTTAGTGAAGTACACAGCTGTTTCACCTTCTTTAAACCCAAGAGGGTGAATACAAGGGCTACTGCCTTTTCTAGCAGCAGTGTCATGGAATTCCTGTGGGAATACCAATTGGTCATAGTCTTGTAAAATTTCATTTGATTTTCCAACCACACCAGCATAAGTTGCTTTTATCCATTGGGAATCTGTGGAGATATCAATGAAAGAAGCCATCAAATAGCTATCCAAAAGGAGGAAGAAGGTCAGGAAGAACCACTTCAGGAACCCAAATGGACAGCAAACAAGAAAACCAGTGAAGTCTTCCTCCCCAAGGAGAACCCAATAAAGAAGTAAACCCAAAGACCAGGAGAAGTGTGTAAAGACAGCACCCTCGGTTTTCAGTAAAACAAAGAAGGATGAAAAACCAATGTAACAGTGCCATTGAGAGGAACTGAAAATGGAACAGATGAAATAGCAACCACCAATGTAATAATGCCAAAGAAAAACTGAAAGGAGCAGTAAATGAAGAACAACCAGTGAAATCTTCTTTCACCAAATGAACCCAGCAAGGCTAACTCCACCAACACCAACTTGAAGCAGCAGCCACAGGCCTTCATCCTGCCAGAAACTGATATATATATAAAATAGGATGGTGGAGGCTGGACCTAGCTGTGCTCTGCTAGGGTTTTGGCTGTGATGGAGCTACTTAGAGGTGCTTTGGAGCTGAGTGAAGAAGCTTGCTTTCCCTTCAAGGAGTCTTTGTGGTTTGCGGCGGTGGTTTGGGTGTTGCCTGGGAAGACCTTTTTCAAATTTTGTTACTGTTCTATTGCCTTGTTGAAGCTGCTGTTAGCTACTATTTTTTCCTTGGTCTCTCCCTTTTTTACTGGTTTTCCTTGTTTTTGTTCTATTTGATCCTTTTTGAGGTTCTACAGCCGTTTTCTCATTCTGTTGGATTTTGGTCTTAGCTGTTTGGGGGTTTTCTTTCCCTGGCCTTGTCCTTGGTTTTTGTCTTGTGTCCTCAATGGTCTTGCTCATTGATGTGGATACCAATGCCCAATTGACCAAGGCTACTTTTGTTGAAGTTGTTGAAAGTGGCTTGGAAGTACCTAAATCCTTTGATCATTTGTTCTTCCCTCAATGCCTTCATGATGCTGCTGCTGGGAGGGGGGTTTGCCCTTTTGTCAATCCTTTAGGATTAAAGGATGGGGAATTTGCCATCATTTTCTCACCTCAGGAAATTAATGAGCTCAATGAAACAGTAAAGTTTACACTGGTTGGCAAATTTCAGTATGGCCACCCTAAAATGGATTTGGTAAGGAATTTTTTCGTGGATTTGAAATTGACTGGTGCTTGGAGGCTGGGTTTAAAAGATGGGAGACATCTGTTAATTTCTTTATTTAATGAAGAGGATTATGCAAGGGTATTTGCAAAATAAAATTTAATTATTAATGGAGTTCCAATGAAGTTGTTGAAGTGGACACCAGAGTTTGATCCCACAAAGGAACCTCCTATAGTTCCAATGTTGTTCAAATTCCCTAACCTACCAATTCAGTATTTCCATCAAATTGTATTGTTCAGCATCAGCAGAGTGCTTGGATGCCCCTTGAAAATTGATGCCCCTACTTTTAATGTGGCTAGACCTGCTGGTGCTAGAGTTTTGGTAGAGAGGGACATTTCCCTACCTGGCATAGATAGGGTGTGGATTGGAACTATTGAAGAAGGATTTTGGCAGAAAATAAAAGTGGAACAAAAATCAGTATATTGCCAACATTGTAAAATGTTTGGACATAATGTGGAAAGGTGCTATAGACCTAAAAGAAGACTTGCTGGGGACAAGAATGATACTTCTAGGCCAGCAGAGACAGATGGAATGGAAGTGGCAGCTATTGCTACTGATGTTGATGCTAAAAATACTATTGGGGTTATGCCCAATAGTATTGCTGGGGAGCAGGAGGAAGCTATTGGTATTAGCAGAAATATGAAGGAAAATGTTTTACAAGATGACAGCTTAATTAGTATTAATCCAATTAGGTAGGAAGACTAGACAATTAACAGTTTGACAGATGTCTTAATTGAAGATTGGAAAGTTCAAAGAAGCAATAAAAAGAAAAAAGGCAAGTTAGATTTTAAACAGCCTATAGAGGGCCCACCTATAGTGGATCACCATCCAAGGACTAGAGGGAAAGGGAGGACCATCTCTCAATGATAAAGTTCCTTGTTTGGAATATTAGGGGTATTGCTTACCGCTCTTCTCTCAAGAGATTAAAAAATCTAGTGAGATTCCATAAAGTATGGTGTTTTGCCATTCTTGAACCTTTGGTTACTAAAAATTCTCAAAAAATTCAGAAGAAGTTCCCTCATTTTGATCATTTCTCTAATTCTAACAACAAAATTTGGCTCTTTGCTAGAGCTGAACTTCAATGGTCTGTTTTGGTAAATTATTCTCAGTTTATTTACATCCAATTCTATATTGGAGCTCAAGTTGGCAATGCCACCTTTATTTATGACAATAGTCTTGCTAAAAGTCAAGCCACCTTATGGAATGAGTTAACTTACATTGGACAATCTGTAAACTCCTTTTGGATTTTGGGGGGTGACTTAAACTGTATTTCCTCTCTTGGGGAAAGAAGCGGTGGTAGACCACCTATTATTTCTGCAATGAATAGATTCAATGATTTTCTTTTTGAGGCTAATTTGTTTGATTTGGTGTATCAAGGTCCAGACTTCACTTGGAGGAGGGGTGCCATGTGGGAAAGGCTAGATAGATTGCTTTGTAATTGTAAATGGGTTCAAACCTTTTCATTCACTATCATTACTCATTTGGCTATGGTAGGTTCTGACCACAGGCTTCTGTTGTGTGCTATCCAAAATGTTGAAAAGCCAAACAAAGCTCCATTCAGATTCCAAAACATGTGGACTCTTCATCCTCATTTTATTGAAGAAGTTTATAAGGTTTGGAGGGCTGAAGGTAACTGTAATCCATGGATAACACTGTGGAATCTCCAGAAGAAAGTGGCAGCTCATCTGAAGAAGTGGAATTTGGACACTATTGGCAATATGCATGAGAACTTGATTAATGCCCAAAGTAAAGGTATTAACATGGAAAAGAATTTTCAAATGGGATTGAATTCTGAAGCTGACCTTCATAAAGCCAGTGAAGAATTGTTAATGCAAACTAACTATACTCAATGTTTTCTGAAACAGAAGGCTACTGTCACAAAATTTATTTAAGGAGATAGAAACACAAGCTATTACCATGCTTGTATTAACTTTAGAAGAAAAAATAACATTATTCTATCCATACAGGATTTTAATGGTATGTTAGTGACTGATGCTAAGAATATTGCCCTTGATGTTGTTAACTAATTTCAAAATATCTTTAAGTATCAGTTTATTGAGAGAGATCAAATCAAAGTGGAACTCTTCTCTAAGTGCAATGATTATGTACAAAGTTTGGACCTTAATCATATTCCTATGGAAGGAGAAATTAAAGCTGCATTAGACTCAATAGATGACCATAAGGTGGCCGGCCCTGATGGCTTCACTGCAAAATTTTATAAGACAACTTAGCATATCATCAGTGGGGAGGTTGTTGATGCTATGCAAAGCTTCTAGAAAGGTATTGATCCCCTTAGATACTTTACAACTTCCACTATAACATTGATTCCAAGAAATTCCAGTAGGGTTGGGTGGGGATACTTCAGACCTACTAGTCTAACAAATGTCATGTCTAAAGTAATCAGCAAGATTATTAGCAACAGGCTTCAACCTCACCTCCAGCAGCTTATCAGCAATAATCAGGTGGCATTTGTGAAAGGAAGGCAAATCTCTGATAACATTCTTTTGGCACCAGAGCTGTTGTTAGACCTTGATAAAAAATTTAGAGGCAGCAATCTCATTCTGAAATTTGATATTTAGAAGGCATATGATACTATTAATTAGAATTTTATCTTCGATACCTTAAATGCTAGGGGTTTGTCTGGGGCCTTTATCAATCTGATAAGAAAGTGGCTTTGTTGTAACAACCACTCTATCTTAATTAATTGCAAAAGCCAAGGTTTCTTAATTGCCTTTAGGGGAATTAAACAAGGAGATCCTTTGTCAACAACTATCTTTATTCTTGCTATGGATTATCTTTCTAGGCTTCTAAATCAAATGTTTGCCTCATCTCCTCATTTAGCTTATCAGCATAGATCCAACAATGGTGTGATTCATTTGTCCTATGCAGATGATATTATCATTTTCTCGAAGGCTATTAAGACTGCTGTGAACACTCTTGACCAAGGACTTACACACTTCCAAAAAACTTCTGGTATGCATCTTAACAAACAAAAATGTCAATTTTTTACTAGCTCAAACTCTCTTCCACAGATCAAGCAATGGATTGCACAGCACACTAGGTTCAGCAAGGATTCTCTACCAATCAACTATCTTGGTGTCCAATTAATCAAAGGGAGAACCAAGCAAACTCAATTCAATGGTGTTATTGATCA
Source organism: Phalaenopsis hybrid cultivar (assembly GCA_002079205.1). NCBI lineage: Eukaryota > Viridiplantae > Streptophyta > Magnoliopsida > Asparagales > Orchidaceae > Phalaenopsis > Phalaenopsis hybrid cultivar. The sequence goes on along the minus strand of JXCR01146926.1, from coordinate 42,632 downwards.
AATTCAAAAATAGCAGCAATGTTGGACTAATTACTTCCTCTCTAATGGAGGTAGAATCACCATCCTTAAAAGCATCTTAACTTCCATCCTTTCCTATGCTCTTCAAAAGTTTACCATGAAGAAAGGAACTGAAATAAGGCATGGCAGAATTTTTAACAAATTTCTGTGGGCTGGACAGAAAAAACAATTCCATTGGTTAGCATGCCAAAAACTGTGTAAACCTTTAAATGCAGGAGGTTTAGGCCTTAAAGATTTTCAGCAGCTCGGTGTCATCAATCTATGCTAACTATGGATAAAGTTTAGAGCACAAGATAGTCTCTGGGCAATGTTTATGAAGGGGAGGTAATGCAGGATAATACATCCTACCATGGCTAAGAAGAAAGTGGGTGATTCCAGGCTGTGGACTAAACTTTTGGAGGTTAGACATAAAGCTGAGGATCTATTTATTTTGGAGCTTGGAGAAGGACAAGTAAATTTCTGGCTGGATAATTGGGTTTGGAATGGGGAAAGACTACACACCTCCAACCCAAACTCAATGACAAAGGTGAAGGAATTTTGGACTGATAATTAGTGGAAGTGCAATTTGTTGGCTACCATCCTAACTGAAGAGAAAATATATTGGGTTAAGAAAACAAAAATCAATCCTGTACAGAAAGATAGAATCATTACTAGACAGGCTTCCTCACAAAAAATGTCTGCTTATATTTTCCGACAATTATATAGATGACAACCTGTTAAGTGGGGGAAAATGATTTGGGGAAAGTGGTTAACACCTTCCACGTCTTTTTTCTGCTGGAGGTTGTGGAAATCCTTACTACCTATTGATTAAATTTTGAAGATGAAAGGGCTTAGGGGACCCTCATGCTGTTATCTGTGCAGTAAAGCTGAAGAAATTATGGATCATTTGTTCTTTTCATGTAGTTTCTCTCAAAGAGTATGGTCTGATTTGTTAAAGCAGCTCAACATTGATACTTTGAAAGTCAGCTGGCAATATTTTCTGGGGTGTTGGATGGAATGGTTGGATGCTAATTTAATAATCATTCCTTGTGTTGTTGCCTAGTTCCTATGGATGTGCAGAAACCAAGTAAAGTATGACAACATCAAACCTAAGGGAATGGTTGTGGTTCTGAATTGTACTTCATGTTTGCAAAAGATTATAAAATATAAAAAATTTCCCAATATTTTCCAGAATTGGGTGCCCATTGGGAATAATCTGAAAGTGTCCAGGCCAACTTTGGTCCTCTGGAACCCCTCTCATAAAGGGTGGCTAAAGGCCAATACAGATGGGAGCTTTTATAATTAGGCTGCTGGTGTGGGAGGAATCATGTGGGAGGAATCATTAAGAACTCTCTAAGAAAGTGAATTTTGTACTTTTCCTCTCCATCTTGGGCTAATGATGCACTAGAACTAAGATGATAGCTATTTATTAGGCTCTCTACGTTGCCAATCAATGCAACATCATAAAATTGGTGGTAGAGTCTGATTCCATTAGCTATATTAGGATACTGAAATAGGAAGAAGCTGCCCCATGGAATGTTGCTAGGTGGACTACTAAGATCAAGAGTATGTTGATCAATGTTGAAGTGATTTTCCAGCATATCCTAAGGGAAGGTAACATTCCAGCACATAGTTTAGTTGTAAGGGGGAAAGATACAGAAGAGATTATTGTAGGGACTATACCTTCCTCTCGTTTAGCTCTTCTTCTTCATGGGACAGTTTATCCATTCCTTATCTTAATTGTAAGGATTGATTTTATATATAAACACTGGGTTAGATATAAAGTCAATTATATATACTTCCTACAACTTTTGTAAACATCAACATATGATCTAACTTGGATATATGGGAAGGGAGTGGTTTGAGTGATCTTTTCACTCATTTTGTAATCC
>JXCR01146926.1:2648-40557 GCA_002079205.1 Phalaenopsis hybrid cultivar | reverse complement strand
CTTTAAGGATACGTTGGATGCTCTGCTAGGGTTTCCCACGTGGAAGCTCCTCTCTACTGGCTGGTCAGTTAGCGGTGGAAGGGTGTTCCATGCTTGTTAAAAACTCTTTTGGATCCATCTAGCTTGTGGATTACTGCCTTGGTCCTCTTTTTTCTGCTATTTTTGGTTTTCCAGGTTTTGTTTTTTTAAACTTGGAAGTACTGTAACATTAGGCTAGATATTATACTCCCTGGTTCTGTGATTGTTTTTCCTATTTTTTTTATTTCTTGTATTTTTTGTTGAGGTATACACTCCATTTCTAATAAGTTGCTTTTTGTTTCTGAAGTTTGGAGGTCACTTCCCTGGTTTGGTTTACTGTTTCATTGCTAACTTGGGTGGGAGCTACAGTCTATTGTAGAGTTCTCTATATAGCCAACTCTTTAGAGCTTGGAACTAACATTTAGTGGGTTAAGGCCACTTTTGCAAATGTAGTGGAAAAATATTCTGATTTTCAAAATGATGTTGAACATATGGTATTTCCTAGTTCTTACCATGATGGAGTTGGGGAAGTGACTTTCCTTTCATCAAATAACTTAGTAGAAAGGCTAGTAAACCTGATGTTATCTTCTCAAATCTTGATATATCTTCTCTATCTTCTTATTTCAAGTTTACACTCATTGCTAAATTTCAATATGGGCATCCCAAGATGAATGCTGCGATAAAACACTTTGACGATTTAAAGCTGCTCAGTGATTGGAAAGTTGGACTAGTGGATGGAAGACATATGTCTATTCATCTCTCTAGGGAGGAGGACTATGCAAGGCTATTCTTTAAACAGATTTTTTATATTTAAGGTATGGCTATGAAGATTCTAAAATGGTTCCCTGATTTTGATCCAAACTAGGAGCCACTTATTATTCCAATCTGGTTTAAGCTGCATGGATTGAAACTTCATTTTTTACACCACCAAGTTCTGTTTACGATTGGTACTACTTTAGGCAGACCACTTAAACTTGATGTCCCAACCTACAATCTGTCCAAACCTTCAACTGCAAGGACATAACATTGCCTGAGGTAGATGAAATCTTGTTGGGCACTGCCCATAATGGCTACTGGCAGAAGATTGTTATGGAACAAATGCCTTACTACTGTATTTACTGCAAGATGTTTGGCCATACTAATGAAAGATGCTTTAGGCTCCATCCAAATATTAAGAAAAAAAAGGTCCTCCAATGACTGCTGAAGCTGAACCCCCACTAGAGGCTCCTCCTCCTAGTGGAAAATTTTCAACTCCCCGACCTTTTGTCTTTGAACTAGAAAAAAGAATGGAAGCTCCCTCCTCAAGTAAAGACCCTCATAATCTCATATCTGATGGCACTGAACAACAGTTGGAAGCCAATTCTCATCTTGCAGATCAAATGGCAGTTCCATCTATACAATTACAACAATCAGCAATCATTCCTAATGTACAGCCTTTTATCTCTAAACCAAAAAAAAAAGAATGGAAGCCCCCTCCTCAAAAAAAAAAAAAAAGAAAGGAAGCTCCCTCATCAAGTGAAGCACCTCATAATCTCATATCAGTTGGTACTGAATAGCTGTTGGAAGCCAATTATCATCCTGCAGATCCAGTGGTAGTTCCATCTATTCCTGATGTACAGGAAGAAAGATCTCCATCTATACAACTTGAAAGCCATTCACTTGGGGGGGGTTTTCACCCTTTCTTCCAGATACTATTGATGTTACATTTATGGAAGAGGTAGTGGAACATATTGCTACCCTCCCCCAACTGGCCAAAGCTCCCTCTGACCCTCTTCCTATCTTTCCCACAATGAATCCATTGAATGCCAATTCAATTGAGAACATACAAGCTGAGTTAGAAGAAGGATGGAAACTGTAGAAAACTAGAAAGAAGAAAAAGAATGTCATGATTGACCCCCCTACAAATGACTTAGTTATTGAAGCTGGCAATTCTTACTCCTCTAGAAGGAATTCCCTCACCAGACTCACTAGAGGGAAAGCTAAAAATTCCCATCATGATTAATCTATTATGTTGGAACATTAGGGGGGTGGCCCACCCCCTCTCTTTAAAAAGAGTTCTTTATCTCAATAGAAAATATAAACTTTGGTTTTTAGCTCTTCTTGAACCTATGATTCATAAATATCCTCAAAAAATTCCCTCTCAATTTCATAGTTTCTCACATTACTCTAATGCCAATAACAAAATTTGGTTACTTTGCAGAAAAGAAATCTCTTAGGCAGTTCTCATTAATGATCCATAATATTTTCACTTTCAATTTGATATAGATGGAAAGAGAGGTTTTGCTACTATTGTTTATGTTCGGTGTACTAAATCTGCTAGAAATGAGCTTTGGAGTGGCCTAATTAATATTGGTCATTCTATGTCATCCTCCGGGCTGATGGGAGGTGATTTCGATAATATTGTTGAGGCCTCTAAAAAAGGGGGGGGGGATAGATCTCTTAATCTTAGCAGGTTGACTGAATTCTCTGATAACATTATCTCTACTGGTTTTTCTGACCTTGGTTTTCAGGGTCCAGCTTTCACTTGGAGAAGGGGGAAAATCATGGAGAGATTGGATAGATTTCTAGTGAATAACCTTTGGTTACAAAACTACTTGCATACTTATGTTACACATCTCAGTTTAGTAGGATCTGATCACAGACCTCTATTGCTTAGCATTACTGGTAGTACTCCCACTGGTAGACCTCCCTTTAGGTTTCAAAGTATGTGGGTGGACCATCTTGATTTTCTTAATCTGGTTAAAGATAACTGGGGTGGTGTTAACCATATTGATCTCCTCTTTATTATAAGGTATTTGCAGAAAAAAGGTAGCCAAAGCTCTTAAGCATTATAACTGGAATAAAGTTGGTAATGTGTTTAAGAATGATGAGGTAGCTGAGAAACAACTGGCACTATTGGAAGTTGGATTGGAAACTGGTGAATCTAATGAAGCATCCTTCTTGGCTGGAGCTGAGAAAGTTCTTATGGAAACTGAAAGGTTGGAGCAGTATCTAAGGCAGAAGGCTGCTGTGAGCAGATTCATGGGAGGAGACAAAAACACTGAGTACTATAATGCTTGTAAAAAATATAGAACAAAATGCAATACTATTCACAGAATCAAAGATAAGGATGGAGAATGGCTCATTGAGTTTGGGAGCATTGCTGACAGTGTTGTTAGTTACTTTAAGGATCTTCTCACTGCCCCTTACCAAAAAATCAATCCTCTAGATCTGCAGGTCTTCCAGGAGGATCTAAATTATACTGCAATTCTCCAACTCACTGACTCCCCTTCAGAAACTGAAGTCTGGGAAGCCTTACAAGATATTGATAGTGCTAAAGTAGCTAGGCCAGATGGGTATACCACTTCATTTTATACGAAAGCATAGTCTATCATCAAGAAGGATGTGGTTGCTGCTATCCAAAGCTTCTTTTTGGGTCACCCTCTTTCTAATTATTTTTGCGGCTCATCTTATGTCCAAAAACCAAAAACCACTATATACAGTAAGTGGGAAAATTATAGGCCTATTAGCCTTACCAATGTCCTTTGTAAGATCATTAGTAAGATTATTGTTGCTAGGCTTCAACCTCATCTCCCTAATCTTATAAAGCCTAATCAAACTACATCTGATAAGGGGAGATTTATTGCTGATAATGTGTTATTAGCTCAAGAACTCTATATAGATATTGATCAACCTTGTAGAGGGGGAAATATGATTTACAAGTTGGATCTGAAAAAGGCTTATGACACCATTTCATGACAATTCATTCTTGATGTACTTAAAGCAAGGGTTTCCCACTAGATTTCAGCAATCTTATCTTAAGATGGCTACAAAAAAATGCTCATTCTATCTTGTTAAGTGGCCAATCAACTGGTTATTTTACTACTTATAGGGGTGTTTAACAGAGAGACCCCCTATCTCCTTCAATCTTCATTATAGCTATGGATTATTTTTCTAGAATTATAGATAAGGCTTTGATCACTAAATGTTATGCCAGATATCATCATAAGTCTAATGTGGCAGTTACACATTTAATCTATATTGATGATCTTATACTTCTTTCTAAAACCAACAAATCAGTTGTCAAGATTATACAACATTGCATCAATCATTTCTAACTGACTTCTGGTATGCACTTCAACTCATCTAAATGCCAATTATTTTTTGTTAAAAAAGCTATTCTTATAGTTAAACAATGGATATCACAAGCAACTGGCTTTATAACTCCTTTCAAATGTCTGGGAGTACCTATTGTTAAAGGCAGAACTAAACTTGTTCAATTTGATGATGCCCTTTCCAAAATTGATGCTCAACTCAACTGCTGGACTAACTCATTTCTGTCTAATGGAGGGAGGGTTACTCTCCTCAAAAGCATTTTAACATCCTTCACTTCCTACATACTACAACTGTCAGTTATGAAGAAGTCTACCAATTACTTCTGGAAAGAAGCTTCAATAGATTCTTATGGTCAGGACAAAGAAAACAACTTCATTGGGCAAACTGGTAAAGAGTGGCTAAGCCAGCCATGGCTGGGGGACTAGGCTTTTACGGTCTGCTCATCTTTAGAAGGTGAATCTGTGCAAGCTCTAGATTAAATTCAGGCAGTAACAATCTTTATGGGCTTTATTTATGAAGGGTAAATAATGTAGACACTCACACCCCAACGTAGTTAACAGAAAACTGGGAGACTCTAGAATTTGGGTGCAATTATTGAAAGTCGAACAGAAAGCTGAGGATCTTTTTCTGTGGGATCTGGGAAATGGCAGAATCCATTTTTGGCTGGACAATTGGTGCCACCAAGACTTGCTTTTGTCAAAACCTACTGTTATTAATAAAGATCTTTTAGTTTCTGATTGTTGGTCTGACAACTCTTGGTGCCTGGATACTCTAAAAGCTATGTTCCCTTCTACTACTGCTGAGTGCATCTCAAAAATTCATTTCAACAGAGAAATTGAAGATAAATTGGTACTGAAGAACTACAAACCAAAATCCTTCTCCATAGCTTTCTATGCTAGTCTGTTTACTTGGGTGGCTGTTCCTTGGGGAAAATAGATCTGGACTAAGTTTTTTACCCCTTCTATTTTCTTTTTCATTTTGAGAGTGTTCCTGAAACTGTTTACTATGGATGACATCCTTAAACTTAAGGGTTTGAGAGGTTCTTCAAGATGCTATCTATGCCACTCTGAAACTGAAATAATTTCCCATCTATTTTTCAGTTACAAATTTGCTCAACATGTCTGGAAGGAACTAACACAGAATCTAAAATTTAACATGATTTCCTTGGGCTGGTCCACATTAGAATCCTGATGGAGCGACTAGTGTAAACTTAAAATGTTCACTGTGCCTTGAACTATAGCTTGGTTTCTCTGGATGGCCAGAAATGAAGCTAATAATGAAGACTCTCTCCCTCAAGTGGCTCACATTGTGGTTAACTGCAAGGCATTCGTAAACAAATTGTAACAGTTAAGGGTTTTCCTGATCTATGGAACTCCACACATCAATCTCAAGACACCTCTTCTTCTTTCACTGTTTCTAAAGTTTATTGGTTCAAGCCTTCATACCCCTATACTAAAGTTAACATAGATGATAGTTATAATAACTCTACTGCTGGCTTTGGAGGCATCTTCAGAGAAAAAAATGGTTTATGTAAACAATTTTTCTACTGCCCTATGCTTGCACAAGATGCTTTAGAGACAGAAGCAGCTGCTGCCTTTTGGGCTATCAAGATTGCTATTAACATGAAATGGGAGTATCTTCCTATGAAAACTGATTCCAAAAACCTCATCCAAATGATTAGAGGTGTTACCCCTCCTTTCTGGCGTGTAATGCAATGGCTAAAAGTCATCAACCTTGTTCAAGAAAAATGCCATTTAACATTTATCTTCAACCAAAGAGAAGGGAACAAGCCTGCCAATTGGCTTGCTAGATTTGCCTCAAATTCTGATGGTGCCTTGGTCTCATCATCCCCTCCCCCTTTTCTCTCCATTTTGTTACATGGAGACCTTCTAGGGGCCCCATATCTTAGAGTTGNTATATATATATATATATATATATATATATATATCGCTTTATATATATAGATATATAAACCCTAAGCTGTTGGCAGCGCAATTTCCTCTGTTAAGGTTTAGACCCTAGCAATGGCAGCTGGTGACTATCTTCCGCATTTAGTTCTTTTCTGCTTATTGATACTGTGCATTTTTGGACATTTTAAAGCACTGGTGAGGTTTGTTCTTTCATTGGTGCTGTGTTTCTTCTTTTTGAGTTTTCCCGAGCTCTTTATTTTTTCATATTTATGGCTAGTTTACTATTTCGTTGGAACTTACCTCTCTGTTTACTGAGTTGTTTGTTGTAATAGAAAATACCCTCACTCAACCTAATCCAAACTATGTTGGAAAATCTTCTTTTGTTGAAGTTGTGGGTATTAATGCTGCTAGCTTGGGTGATAGATTGTTATTCCCTCATGAGCACCATGATTCCCTTGAATGTAGTACAGTTTGTTCTCTCTTTAAAAAAGGTCGCAAGAAGGGTGGAAAACATGCCCTCATTTTCACAGAAGCTAGGCAACTACTCTCAATGAAAGTGAAACTTCACACAAATAGGGAAATTTCCTTTAGGCCACCCTAAGATGGAAATAATTAGGAAAACCTTTGATGCAATGAATCTTTTAGACTCATGGAAGTTGGGGTTATTTGATGGTAGGCATGCGATGATTCAATTGGTAAAATAAGAATACTATGCCAAGATTTTCTCCAAAATGATTATTTACATTGAAGACCAACCAATGAAAATATTAAAGTGGACACCTGTCTTTGATCCTTCACACGAACCCCCCATTATTCCTGTTTGGTTCAAGCTTTCAGGATTAAAGTTACAGTATTTTCATCGCAAAGTCCTCTTTTCTGCCTTATTGAGAGGACCTATGAAGCTTAAAATTTCAACATATAACCTATCTAGACCATCTTTTGCAAGGAAATTAGTTAAAAAGGACATCACACTCCCCACATTGAGGAAGCTTGGTTGGGAACTGAGCATAATGGGTACTGGCAACGCATTGTAACTAAGCAAAGGCCTTATTACTGTAATCATTTTAAAAGGTTTGGGCATAATGATGATAAATGTTATAGGCTACACCCACAGCTCAAACCAGGTAACACTGCTAAGAGATCTGCTAACATTGCTAATAGAGGTAAGAAACCTTCTCCAGAAACTGATAATGCAACCAGTATTTATGGTGTACCCAGAAATGTTGAATGCATTAGTAATGAAAATCTAATTTTTACCCCTTTGTATATGGATCCTACTAAACCTCTAGATGTTATGGTTCATCAGGTTGGATTTAATCCTAAACCCATTGGGATGAGACCAATCTTATTACTGTTGCTTCTCTTGTGGCTTCTCCTAGAGAAAAATATTTTCAAGTTGGCGACCAAGGTACTAATCATTATTCCATTCTTTTTGGTTATTTAGAGGCTCCCCAACATGATACAAATCTTGAGACAAATGCACAGTTCTTTTTTCAGGCTGTTTTACCTGAACTCAATTAGTTGGATGGTCATACTATGAATCAACTCACTGAAGTTCTTACTGGAGAATGGAAAATACAAAAAAGGAACAACAAGAAAAAGAAGGTATTGGCTGAACTAAAACACCTATTGAATTATCAAACCTCATTTGAGGTGAATCCATCAACAATTCTTTCTGCCCCAAAAATAGAGGGAAGGGTAAAACTCTCTCACAATGATCCAGTTCTTATGTTGGAACATTAGGGGGGTTGCACACCCATACTCCCTCAAAAGATTAATCCATCTTGCTAAGATCAACAAAATTTGGTGCTTTTCTCTATTGGAGCCAATGGTCACTAAACACCCTCAAAAGATAGTTAAACACTTCCATAAATATAGTCATTGTGCTAACATCAATAATAAAATTTGGTTCTTTCCTAGAGATGTAAATCATTCTCACTTCATTCACCTTGAAGTTTCCATTGGTACACAAATAGGCTTTGCTACTTTTATCTATGCTAGTTGCAATGTTAACTTACAACAAACCCTCTTGCAGGATTTACTGCAACTGAGCCATTCCATTAACTCTTTCTGGATTATGGGAGGAGATTTCAACTGCCTTGCTTCACCTACTAAGAAGAGGGGTGGGAGGTCTCCTTTGGCCTCTTCCATGTCTAAATTTAATGAGTTTATCATTGAGGTTGTGATACACCTAAAATATATAATATTTTTTATACACATTTTTATACATAATTTTTGAAATATTGCACTTTAATGGAAGATAATTATGTGTTTTTTCTTGAAAGTACAATCAAATGGATAGGAAATGTTAAAAATTATGAAAAGGGTCAAATTTGGAGGAAAATGAAGAAAAATGCAAAAAAAGAACCGGGGCGCTTAAGCGCTCAGTCTAACGCCTAAGCTCTACAGGCTCCACGCCGGAGCGTTAGGTGCCCCGCGCTTAAGTGCCAAAAGTAGTTACTTGATGAATTATTTAAATTGAATGCATTTTTTAAGAGGTGTTTTAAGAAACCCTTGATAAAAATGTGGGAAATAGCCCATGGACACAGAAATTCATTCAATTGACTTATGAGGAAGCAACTTCTAGAAGAGTCATTGAATGGAGACACTTTAATGAAGAGACACCAAGACACCCCTTGGATTTTTATAAGAAAAGACTTTAATCTTCCTTGAAAAGAGGTCAGCCATCCATTAAACTTCACAGTCCATCGCTGCCACTGCTGGCCACCTTTATTTTATTTTATTTTATTTTGAGTGTTAGCTTGTATTGTAAGAGGAGTAAAATTCAAAAGAACTTCAAGGCACTTGGTGGAGAGAATTTGATATAAGTGTTCAGCTTTGTGTCTACACTTGGTTTTAATTTAGATTTCTTATTTGTGTGCATGATTTCTACTTTTAAACTGTATGGTTGTGATTTCTCCATTGATTCTGAGTAGTTTTCTTTATCTTTTCCCTTAAAAAGTTAAGTGATTAAATATTTAAAAGAAGTTTTGTGAAGTATTAGACTTCAATGTTGGAAGAAGTTGTGATGATTAGAAACATTGCACTTCATTTAATTCTTGATTTAGCCAATTAAGATGCTAATACCTATTGTGAGAACATGTAAGAGCCGTGATGGTATTGTCTCTGTCAACAAATGGTTGGAATCATATATTGATTTCATGAATGAGAATATAATTCATGAGGTTGAGTGCAAATAAATAAGGAAATAAACTTCTCAAGGGTGTAGAGTTATAGAACTTTAGAGTGACAGGCTAAAGCCCCCAATTTGATTTATAGTTTTAGGTTTTCATACAATATGTTAGCCCCAGGTGGAGGGAGAAAAGGGAACTCTAGAGTGAGAGCTAGTATCTCTCGTGCCTAGCCGTTCTTCAAAACTATTCAAATTATTGATTAGCCAATGTTCTTTATAGCATCTCCAGTAAGGGTAAAGACTATTATTGCTTTTATTTGGTACAACACATTTAGCATACTTCCACAACAAAATTTTTATATTTATCGCTAATTTATGATAAGGAAAAATATATTTTATTTATATTTCCTTCATCTTGCTAGTATTTTATTTAAGTTAATTATTTGCTTACTTTATTTTCAAATTATCAAAAATTATAAAAATAAACGAACTTTCATTCCTAAGATAGCATCTTAAGCTTATTTAAGAATATCTTCCTAAGTGAAATTTTGTTATCTAAATCTAGTTTTCCCTGTAGGTTCAATATTCGGGACTTAGTTAGAAAATTCTATATTACTTGATATCGATACATATACTTGCGTAGTATCTCATATTTAAAAGTATAACTGCATTCTTATTTGCTGGATATTGAAAGATTTACCTAGCTTTTGATTGACATCAAGTTTTTTGTTTTGTTGTAAATTAAGAATATCTATTAAGGAAATCAATTGCATACATCACATTTTACATATATCTATATCAAATATTCAGGATCAAGTTTTGGGCACCATTCCTAGGGATTAAAATTTTTAAGTAGATTTTTCAACTTCATATATCCTTACATATATAGAAAAGTGGGATCAAGTTTTTTGGGCCGTTTTCGGGGAGAGAAGGAAAAATATAATAGTAATTTGCAAAAATATTTTCAAAAGAAGATTTTAGAAAACAAAGATTTTAAGAAGTCTTATTTAAACTTTAAGATTTATTTTAGGAATATTGTAGTGTCCTTTTTATATAAAGTTCTAGTTTGTGTGTTTTTATTTTTTGTTTTATTTAATTTTTTTTATGTGTTTTATAGTAATGTATCTGTAGTTTAGATTCCGTATGACTTGTGTCTTACCATTCCGAATTAGAAAGAACTATTTGAAAATTTTAAAAATTAAAAATTACTAAAAAATTTCAAGAAATAGCAAATCAAAATTATCAAAATGTTGAAGAGTTTAGACATTTGAGAGTTATAAAAACCCTACGGTGGATAAACTTCATTTTAGTATTCAAAAATTCGTTGTGGTGGCTATTATCCAAATGGTATCAAATAATCAGTTTAGGGGAGCACCAACTGAAGATCCAAATTTACATTTTGCTAATTTTCTAGAATTGCATGCTACATTTAAATATGATGGTGTATCAGATGATGCTATAATACTTAGATGATTTCCTTTCTCACAGAAGGATAAAGCTAAGATATGGTTACATTCGTTATCATCTAGTTCTATTAGAACTTGAAGTGATTTAGTGTAGAAATTCCTTGCTAATAATTTTCCACCATTAAAAATTGCAAAACCTAGAAATCATATTACATCTTTTTGTCAGTTTGAAGGGGAATCTATTTATGAAGCATTGGAATGATTGAAGGAACTCTTAAGAAAGTGTCCACATCATGTTATATCAGATTGGTTAATGATTCAAACTTTTTATAATGGATTAGCTGGATCTTTTTGATCTATTATCGATGCTGCTGGTGGTGGTTCATTGGTGTCAAAACCATTTCAAGACGCTTATGCTTTAATTAAAGAGATGACTACTAATAACATTCAATGGCCTTTTGAAAGGGTAAATCTTAAGAAAGTAGCCAACATTTATGAAACTAAAGCTTTTGCCATGCTATCTAATCATTTTGGTGCAATTTTATGGAAGTTAGACCAATTTGGAATGAATTTTTCTCAAGCAATTCCTATAATTGAAGAGAATTCATTAGGCCAAATGGTAGATTCTCAAGAACCGTTAGAAACTTTGAATGCCATAAGTAATAAGCAGAATAACCCATATTAAAATTATTATAACCCAGGTTGGAAGAACCATCCCAACTTCAACTGAAACATAACTTTAGGTGGTAATAATCAACAATGGGGGAAAAACCAAATAAACTCATTAGGAAACTGGAACAATCAAGGGAATAGTAATTATAGACCTACTTATCCTCTAAGTTTTAATAGTAATCCACAATTTATGGAGAAGAAGTTGTCTATAGAAGAAGTGGTGTTACAAATGAGAATTCATTTACAAAGTCAAGGAGCAATAATTAGAAATATTGAGAATCAATTGGGACAAGTAGCACATTCATTAAGTAATAGATCTCAAAGAACACTTCCTAGTAATACAAAAATAAATCCAAAAAACCAAAATAAAGAGCAAACAAAAACCATTCAACTTAGAAGTGGAAGAGAATTGGAAGGTAGAGTTTAAAAAGAGACCGAAGTAGAGAGCGAGAGATTGAAGAACCAAAAGAGGATACTCCAAAAGGTATAAAGGAACCTATTTCTCCACTTAAAGTTCGTTAGGAAAACCCACCACCTCCATTTCCTCGAAGGCTTTGACAACAAAGGTTGGATAACAAACATTCTATGACATCCATGACATACATAAAAATTCTATGACATTTACAACAGACACAATAGACATTCCATGACATTCATGATAGAAATTTCATGACATCCATGATAGAAATCCTATGACATCTATGACAGACACCCCATAATATCCATGGAAGATAGACATCCCGTGATATTCATGATAGATAGACATTCCCTGATATTCATAACAAACATTCCATGATATTCATGCAGATAGACATCCCATGATATCTATGATAGACATACATTCCATGATATCTATGAACGACATACATCTCATGATATTCATAACAGACAGACATTCTATGATATTCTTGACAGACAGACATTCCATGATATTCATAACAGACAGACATTTCATGATATTCATAACACAAATTCCATGATATTTATGACAGACACTCCATGTTCTATAATATCTATGACAATGGACATTCCATGATATTTAAGATAGATATTCCATGATATCTCTGTGAGACATTCTATGATGTCTATCTATCATAGATATTCAATCATATCTATGATAAACTCCCAATTAAAAAAAATAATTCTAATACCATTTGACATTGTACATTACCAAAACTTCTGTGATAGGCCTCCGAAATTGACCTTTTCATATCCCCATGGTTCTGATATATGAAACAATCAATCCAGAAAGGAATAATCCAAGAACAAAATTGCAACATTTTGATAAGAAAACATGATGCCCTAATAATTGGGTCCTTTACAAATCTTTGGACCCAGTTTTTAGGGCATCATGTTTTCATTTGATGATAATCAATCAACTGGGTCCTAAGCAAATTTCAAAAATAAAATTTTGTGATCAAAGTACAAGTAATTAACTAAGGATATTATGAGCTTTTTAATCTCATGCCAAGTGGTTGGGTCCTTGCTTTCGAGTGACTTATAATATCTCTGAATTTATCTTAAGAAGTTTTTGAGAATTATTAATCAGGGAAGGTTGGATATTCAAAACCCTTAAAATATGCTCCACCAGATACAGTAATTCTTTGAGAAGAAGCTTGAGGAGAGCATGAAATCAAAAATTGGTATTTAAATTCAGACATTCAAAGTCTTTAAAATGCTTCACCAAATATAGTAAAAAAATTGAAGTGGGCATAAAATCAAAAATTGGTGTTCGGACACTCAAAACCTTTAATATGTTGTACAAATTATAGTGGTGGGCATAATTAGTGTTTGGATATTCAAAACCATTAATGTGTTCCACAAGATAAAAAAATTGAGGTGAGCATGAAATCAAAAATTGGTGTCCAAAATCTCTCTTAATTAATAAAACTTGAGAAACTAACTTAATAAATTTCTCCCGCTATTATATTAAGGAGAAGAATTAAGTTATCTTGCCTTTTGGTCGGTTATTAATTGACTCAGACATATCGTTAGAAAATAAGGATATTTTGATCATATAATCAAAATTTTGAAATCTACCTAGACAAATAAAGAGGGAACTCAGGTAAAAGTCAAAGTTGTTAGCAAATTGATATTCACGAACATCAAAATCATTTCTGAAAGACAATCTAAACAACCTTGACAAAAATAGTGAGAGGGCCCAGACGCATTCAGAACGATCCTTTCAGTTGATTGATTGTCAAAGAGTTTTGCCCCAATCAATGGGTAGTAATTAAAAATATTATGCGACATAAAAACATAATGACCCATTTGTAAACTGGGAAACAAACGACAAAAAATGATGAAATCAACTATACTTCACCAAACGACATAAAATAGATTCTCAACCTTCACACAAACTAAATGACAAACATGGAAAAAAAAGTAATCTCCTTCGGAAGATTTAAGCCTGACAAACATTAATAATTCAAAACAAATCAGTCAACTCTATGTCTTTTTCTACACATACTTCTCTGTTATTGGATGTAAGACCTTCCCGACATTGGCTTTTATTTAACTTTTCTTATGGGATAGGACATAAGTCTCCTAACATTTCTTCCCAAGAAAAACATATTGAAATCTTTGAAAAGTAGTATAATACCTCCTTAAATGGATTATGTCATCTAATTATCCCTAACTATTTGAAATAAAGACCTTCCTGATAAGGAGCTCAGGCTTTCCAGTAGTTATTCCTTTGAGATAGGATGTAAGTCGTATGACATTCCTTCTTAAAACTGACAGGCATTAACATATAACATCTCTAGGTTGTAGTATAAGACCTCCTTAAATGGATTATGGAATATACTTATCCCTAACCATTGGAAATAAAGACCTTCCTCAAGGATCTTTGGCTTTCCAGTAGTTATTCCTTTGAGATAGGATGTAAGTCGTATATCATTCCTTCTCAAAACTGATAGACATTAACATTTGAAATCTCTAAATTGTAGTATAATTCTATAAGATTATGGCATCTACTTATCCCTAACAATTGGAAATAAAGACCTTCCTGATAAGGAACTTTGGCTTACCAGTAGTTATTCCAATGAGAAAGGATATAAGTCGTATATCATTCCTTCTTAAAATTGACATGTCAACATCTGAGATTTCCGACAGATGATATGATATCCATTCTCTCCCTAGCTATAGGAAACATGGTATTCCTTTAGCACTTTCTTTGAGATAGGATGTAAGCCGTATAAAATTCCTTCTCAAAATCGACATATAGACATCTGACATTTCTGAGGAATGGTATGTTATCCATTCTCTCCCTAGCAATAGGAAACATGATATTCCTTTAGCTCTTTCTTTGAGATAGGATATAAGTCATATAGGATTCCTTCTCAAAATCGACATATAGACATCTGACATTTCCAAGGAATGGTCTGGTATCCATTCTCTCCCTAGCTATAGGAAACATGGTATTCCCTTATCACTTTCTTTGACATAGGATGCAAGTTGTTTAGCATTCCTTCTCAAAATTAACATATCAACATTTGACATTTCCAAGAGATGGTATGGTATCCATTCTCTCCCTAGCTATATGAAACATGGTATTCCCTTAGCACTTTCTTTGAGATAGGATGTAAGTCTTATAGAATTCCTTCTCAAAATCGACATATCGACATCTAACATTTCCAAGAGATGGTATGGTATCCATTCTCTCCCTACCGATAGAAAACATGGTGTTCCTTTAGCTCTCTCTTTGAGATAGGATATAAGATGCCTAGCATTCCTTCTCAAAATCAACATATCGACATCTAACATTTCCAAGAGATGGTATGGTATCCATTCTCTACCCAGCTTTAGAAAACATGGTATCCATTCTCTAGTCCTTTAGCACTTTCTTTGAGAAAAAATATAAGTCGTCTTGTATTCCTTCTCAAAATCGACATCTACATCTGACATTTCCAAGAGATGGTATGATATCCATTCTCTCCCTAACTATAGGAAACATGGTGTTCCTTTAGCACTCCCTTTGAGATAGGATATAAGTTGTATATCATTCCTTCTCAAAATCGACATATTGACATCTAACATTTCCGAGAGATGGTATGGTATCCATTCTCTCCCCAGCTATAGGAAACATGATATTCCTTTAGAAATTTCTTTGAGAAAGGATATAAGTCATATAACATTCCTTCTCAAAATTGACATATCGACATATGACATTTCTGAGAGATGGTATGATATACATTCTCTCCCTAGCTATAGGAAACATGATATTCCTTTAGCACATTCTTTTAGATAAGATATAAGTCGTATAGCATTCCTTCTCAAAATCGACAGATAAACATTTAACATTTCTAGGAGATGTTATGGTATCCATTCCCTCCCTTGCTATAGGAAACATGGTGTTCCCTTAGCTCCTTCTTTGAGAAAATATTACATCCATTTTCTTCTAACTATTTGATATGGCCTTATCACTCTTTTATACAATATTCATAAAGACTATATGAGGATACGACATTATCGACAACTGACCGTTTCGATCAATGCCAATATGTGTGGCATGCTTGTTTAGTATCTCACACATATTGAGGGCACATTTGTTGACCCCACTTTTAGTAACGGTTTTAAAATAACATCCATAGACCAAACTTAACTTGAGGAATCTTATGATTTAAGATTCTCAGACACATTTAAAAGACCTAAAATGATCATTGTGATCATTAAGATAAAGGGTCTACCAACATTTACTTCTTTGGACATGCCCAATGTTATTAAAACCTTAAAAATTGAAATAACCCTCAATGCACTCCTTTTGGAGCTTAACAATGACAATACCCTAAATGATCAGATCAGTGGTGACAAACCCTAATCCGATCAAATTTTGACTTAATGATCACCATAATGATCATTAAGTCAACATTGACATTTAATTGATCCAATTGGTCAACTTTGACCCAAATAGTCAAGTTTTGTCAAACTGATCAACTTTAGTTAATTTGGATTAATGAATCAGTTCAAACCCTAAGAATGGTCTAATTGGATTATTTGATCATTTTAAAACACCAAAATGGTCAAACTGGACCATTTGATCAACTACATACACCATTGACCAACTATTGGTCAGAATGACTAAAGTGAATCTCCATGGTCACCACTTTGACCATTTCATCATTTATAGACCCAAATGAACACCATATGCTTAAGACAACACCATATGGTCAATTTGACCATTCTGGTCAACTTTGGTCAGCCTTGGTCAACATTGGTCAAACCCAAGTCATACCCCCAAGACCCTAATGACTAAACTAACCATGACATGGTCAAGTGAGTCATCATAGTCAACCCTGGACCTACTTTTATCAACTATGGTCAAAACTGGTCAACCCTAGTCAACCATAGTCAACTTGGTCAAAATGGTCAATCCATGACCTAATGACCAACACATACACCCCATGATTAACCTAGTCATAACAAGGTTAGAAAAGTCATAATGGTCAACTCTACACCTAAACGGGTCAACTATGGTCAACCTAGTCAAGTTTGGTCAACCGTAGTCAACCTGATCAAATTTGGTCAAAATATTCAATTTTGGACCATATTGATGAAATTGGTCAAATGGTTAACATCTAAAATCATTATGACCAATTTATGGGTTAATGCTATAATTTCCTACATTTTTAATTAATTACATAGTTAATTAAAAATGAAGTTATGAGCATTTAACCCTAAATTAAATGACATTATACATGATGTCAAAAACCCATAATTGATTTATATAAAAAAAATCTAATTTATGGGAGGTCATAAATGGGTTATTCATAATCCATTAGACCCGTCATGACATATTTGGCACTTTAACCATGGTTAAAGGTCATGACACCATCACAAAAGAAGGGACATGTGTCATTCCCTCTTGAAACCAAACCATGACATGGAAGCTTAGGTGGAGAGCACCTTAAAACCTCACCAATGGAGAGAAATAGCTTAGCTAAACATCTTTTA
This sequence comes from Phalaenopsis hybrid cultivar, assembly GCA_002079205.1. Taxonomy (NCBI): domain Eukaryota; kingdom Viridiplantae; phylum Streptophyta; class Magnoliopsida; order Asparagales; family Orchidaceae; genus Phalaenopsis; species Phalaenopsis hybrid cultivar. The sequence continues at coordinate 23,371 of JXCR01146926.1, read as the reverse complement.
TCATGGTTAAATTCATCATGAGTATAAAGGTAAGTAAGAAGCATATGTGTCATGTTCCCTTTAATCTATAGAATGAGCTGATGGAATTATGTGTGAAGGCTATCTCAGCAAAATTTAGCCAACATTATCAACCTCATAGATGAGTTAATGATGGTAAGCCAAGGATATAAGTTAAAATTTACTCCACATGGGTTTAACCTTGAAAAATCAATTGAACTTATCCTCAGTAAAAATTCTAGCTGGAAACCATCATTAATGTGGTCAATAACATCCACAAATGAAGATAAGCTGATCAAGGCTCATCTGTGGCTCTTCTAAAGCCTATTATTAGGCCAAACCTGTGAGCTAAGGAGAAATGCAGGAGAGCCATATACTGCCTAATTCCTAAATCACCCTTGAGAGAAATTCTTGCCAGTGTTTTAAGGAGTTGAATCCTTATTAATTCAGCCTCTAGCCTCCACTGGTTTATCCCAATTTCTCTGCCCGAAAATAGAAAAATTTTCAAGTTTGACATAAACCCCCTCAAAACATCAAATTAAATCCTCTAAATCCATCCCTGGCCTCAGAGAGGAAGAATCTAATCGAAATTGGCCCTTCCCATAAACTCAAACCTACCTCAAGCCCAAACCATGGCACCTCCCAACAAAACTCATACATAGACCTAATTTCGTCTCAAATTGAGTTAAGGAAAAGCTTATTGCGCCCAAGACAAAGCTTCTGAACCATTTAAATCAATATTTCATTAACTCATACAAAGTTATGGCCATTTTGACATAAATTTTGCTCGGCTTTGGTCATTTGTGAAATGAACTATTTCAAAACCCACACAATACCGTATGGATGGGTTTGACTTCTCACGATGAAGCTTTAGGAACAAACCTCACTCAATTTCATGGAGAATCGAGTGAGATATTGTCCCTACAAGACGAATTATTCGTGGGAAGAGAGCAAATGAAGAAGATGCAAGGATGCCGCCCATTTTATATATTTGAGATGGACAGTCGTAATGCATTTGAACCGCTATTTTGTCCATACGAAACAAATTAAAGTCACGGGCCACGTGTAAATCTGTGTGGAACTCCTAGCCAATAGAACATCGCCACGTCAGACTTCGACTAGTCCGATGATCTACCTGGCCCCACGTCAATTAAGTAAGCAAATCTTTATTTTCTTATTTAATTAATTACAGAAAACTTTGAAAATTCATATCTTGACTCACAAAAATCACAAAAATAAAACAAAAATACCTTTGAACTCAAGATAATGAGTAGAATATTTTGGACATAAAATTAGAATTTAAATAATTATGTTTAATTTTTAATTAATTAATTTTTCTTTGTAGTAATTTAGTTATTAAAAATTATTTATGATATTAGGAATTCTAAAAATTTTAGGGAATTATCTGTAAGTCCTTAAGAACCTATCATATTTTTCCCAAGGCCAGAAAAACTCCCAAGACATCAATTTCTTAATTTCCTTCAAAATTTATAATTATCCTTAAAATAATTATAAAAATTGAGGAAATATGAAATTAAAATCAGACTTGGTTAGAAAACTTAGAGTGACATTTTTTAACTTTAAAATGATAAATTTTTAACCTATATAAATCTAAAAATGGCATTTCATTTCTAGGGTTAAATTTGTAAAAATAATAAAAAAATTACATATTTACCCTAGTCTCCTTTAGGCTTGGACACTAGCTTTAGTGACACTTAATGTTTTCCAAACTCTAATCCTAAGACCCAAATGACAAAGGATCTAATTCGCATCCTCATGACCATTGAGTCTAACCCCTTAGACTGAATATGACAACATATTTAAACCCAAACTTGATTAGAATTCAAGCCAAATCAAACAAAAAACTTAGATTTCATCTAGGTGAACGCAAAACTCTAATTAGGTTTGAAACACCTTTAGATCTAATTAAATCAAGTTAAACCTTAACTACATTAGTTTTAACTTAATACAAACCTAATTAGATTTAAACCACCTTTTAACCTAATTAAACCTAGTTAAACCTTATTTACATTAGAATTAACTGAACAAACCCTAATTAGGTCTAGACCACATTTAGACCTAATTAAATCGTAGTTAAACCTTAACAACATTAGGTTTAACTCAATACATACATAATTAGGTTTAAACCACATTTAGACCTAATTAAACCCTAATTAAACCTTAACTACATTAGTTTTAACTTAACAAACCCTAATTAGGCCTAAACCACATTTAGACCTAATTAAACCCTAATTAAAGCTTAACTATATTAGGTTTAACTGAATAAACCCTAATTAGGTCTAGAACACATTTGGACCTAATTAAACCTTAGTTAGACCTTAACTACATTAGGTTTAACTTAATACAAACCTAACTAGGTTTAAACCACATTTAGACTTAATTTACCCATTAAACATTAATTAAATTAGATTTAATACAAAATTAAACTTTAATTAGGTCTAAAAGACATCCTTGGACTTAATTAACCCATTAAACCTTAATTAAATTAGGTTTAATACAAAATCAAACTTTAATTAGGTTTAAAAGACATCATTAAACTTATTTAACCCATTAAACCTTAATTAAATTAGGTTTAATACAAATTCAAACTTTAATTAGGTCTAAAAGACATCATTAGACTTAATTAACCCATTAAACCTTAATTAAATTAGGTTTAATATAAAATCAAACCTTAAATAGGTCTAGAAGATATCATTAAACTTAATTAATCCATTAAACCTTAATTTAATTAGATTTAATACAAAATAAAACCTTAATTAGGTCTAATCCATTAGACCTAATTAACCATTGAGCCTTAACCACATTAGGCTTAACTAACCTTAAACTAATTAGACTTAACCACAAATTAAGTTTAATTAATCAATTAAACCTTACCAAAATTAGGTTTAATTTACCTTAAACCCAATTAGACTTTACCCATACTAAGTCTAATTAATCATATATACCACACCAAAGTTAGGTTTAATCAACTTTTAAACCCAACTAGACTTAAACCATATTAAGTCTAATTAATCAATTAAATCTTACTAAAATTATGTTTAATTAACCTTAAACCTGGTTAGACTTAACCCATATTAAGTTTAATTAATCAATTAAACACTACAGAAATTAGGTTTAATTAACCTGAAGCTAATTTGACTTAACCACAATTTTAGTCTAATTAATCAAATAAACCTTACCAAAATTAGGATTAATTAACCTTAAACTAAATTAGACTTAACCCATATTAAGTCTAATTAATCAATTAAACCTTACCCAAATTAGGTTCAATTAAATCTTAAATAGGTTTAATCAATCCAAAGAAAGCCTAATTTGAGTACAACCTAACTTGAACTCAAGTTAACTCAAACATTAGGTTCAACCCACATTTGAACCTAACTTAACCAAAACCTAATTTGAGTTTAACCTAACTTTAACTCAAGTTAACTCAAACATTAGATTCAACCCACATTGAACCTAACTTAACCAAAACTTAATGTGAGTTTAACCTAACTTGAACTCAAGTTAACCCAAACGTTAGGTTCAACCTAACTTGAACCCAAATCAACTTCAAACTTAAGTTCAACCCATATTGGACTTAAGTCAAACATATAACTTAGGTTCAACCCAACCTGAATCTAAGTCAGCCAAACTCTAGGTTCAACATATACTAAACCCAAATCAAACCTTAAACTTAGGTTCAACTCAAATTGAACATAGGTTAATATAAATTTTAGGTTCAATCAAAATTGAACCTAATTCAACTCAACCCTTAAGTCTTAATACATTAGACTTAAGGTTCTATCTGCATTGAACCTAGAACAACTTAAGTCCTAACTATATTGGACTTAAAAACAATTCAATCCTTAGGTTCTAGCTACATTGAACCTAAAAAACCTTAAATCCTAATTACATTAGACTTAAAACCAATTCAACTCTTAGGTTCTACCTATTTTGAACCAAAATACCTTAAGTCCTAACTACATTGGACTTATAAACTAATTCAATCCTTAGGTTCTACCTACATTGAACCTAAAAAACCTTAAGTCCTAACTACATTGGACTTAAAACCAATTCAACTCTTAGGTTCTACCTACATTGAACCTAAATACCTTAAGTCCTAACTACATTGGACTTAAAACCAATTAAACTCTTAGGTTCTACCTACATTGAACCTAAAACATCTTAAGTCCTAATTACATTGGACTTAAACCATTTCCAATCTTTAGGCTCTACCTCTATTGAACCTAGAACATCTTATGTCCTATCCACATTAAACTTAAGACTGTAGGTTCTACCTACATTGAACCTAAATAATCTTCAGTTTCACCGACATTAAACCTAAAGCTTAGGTTTCAATTAAACTCTCTCTGGTCTAATTGACATATGACCTAAGATAAATGACATCATATAAATCTAACTCAACGACATAAATGACATAAAATTCATCTTAAAAGACATTAAAACACAACTTAAACATCTGTGTTCAGATTTACGAAGATTTCTTGGACGACGCAATCTATGGTTGCTGACAAGAATCTTCTGATCCTGCTTTTAACACCTTTCGGACTAAGTAAATCTGAATACTTCACGGTCCCGGGATGATGGAGCCATAGACATCTTGACTGGGTCGTTTAAAAATTATTCAACCAATTAAATCACCAACTAAAGTTGATAAATCTGACATGGTTTTATGCTAATTGACCAGAGAAAAATATGTTGAGATTTTCGTACCTATTTTATTGTTTTTGATGATATTGCACTTTAAAGAAAGTTATTTTTGATGTTTTATTGCAGGAATGATGAATTAGAGTCAATGGAGCCAAAAGATGCAAAAAGGAGCGGATTTAGAGCAAAAAGGACCAAAATGTGGATATTTGAACTAGGGCACCAACGTCACCATCGACGCCGCCGACGGTGAGTTTTTCCTGAGGCTACAGGACAAATTCTCCAGAAGGCCGGCGACGACGAGATTGACGGTTATGTGTACTTGTGCAATGGATAAGGCCGAATTTTGGAGGGGTTCTTAAGCAACTCTTGGGAAAACTCATCCACATCATTAAAGGAAAGATTTTGGCCGAAAACAGAGGAGAGAGGTAAAACGGAGTGTCTAGACGAGGTAGTGAGAGCTCTAGAGAGCCTAGAGGTTAGAAAGGTTCCACTAGAGTGAAGAGATTGTGAGGAATTCTTCGAGAGATTGTAAGAGTGGAGGGAAAGTGAGAGATTTCTTCTTCCTTGCTATTTTGAAGAGTTCTGTGTGCTGTAAGGAAAGGGAGAGATTCAGAGGAACTTTGAGGAGTTTACTTGGGGAGAAATTAGAGATAAGTTTATTTATTTGTTATAGTTTGTATGACTTTGAATTTATATATGAATTTCTGAATTTTGTTGCACTCCCCATGAGTTCTGAGTAGTTTTCTCTGTCTTTCTCCTTGTCTCGAGATTTGTGAAATGGTTTTACTTGTTGTAGTTTGTATGACTTTCATTTTATATATGAATTCCGAGTTTTGTTGTGTTTTCCTTTGTTGTAGTTTGTATGACTTTGATTTTATATATGAATTCCGAGTTTTGTTGTGTTTTCCCAATGAGATCTGAGTAGTTTTCTCTGTCTTTCTCCTTGTCTTGAGATTTGTGAAATGATGATTTAAATTGGTGGCCATGAAAATGTTTAAGAAATTGTGATGATCTTTTCTCTTCAATCTTAATTAATTTTCAATCTGGCCAATTAATTTGTTAAAATATGTTGAGTTTTACAACTAAATTGATGATTACATCCATGATTCAGGGAGGTCAAAGCCCTTGGAATTTGGGTGCAAATAAATAGAGAAATAATATTATCAGGTGTAGAATTGAAGATTTTAGGTGACAGATAAGCAAATTGAACTTTGTTATTGTAATTAAAGTATTACTTTTTATAAAATCTTAGTTCGTAGATTTAACTGCCTATTAGTGACAGATAAGCAAATTAAACGTCGTTGTTGTGATTAAAGTATTGCTTTTCTAAGGTCTTAGTCCATAATTCTAAACTACCTCCTGTGGGATCGATATCTAGGACTCCATTAGAGCCCTATATTACTTGAGCAATATGTATACTTGTGTTGACATCGATATCTAAGATTTGCTTTTCTAAAATCTTAGTTCGTAGTTCTAAAGTTACTCCCTATGGGATCGATATCTAGGACTCTATTGGAGCCCTATATTACTTGAGTGATACATATACTTGCTGTGGGATCGATATCTAGGACTCCATTAGAGCCCTATATTACTTGAGCGATACATATACTTGTTCGATATCTAGGACTCCATTAGAGCCCTATATTACTTGAGCGATATGTATACTTGCGTTGACAACTAGGACTCCATTAGAGCCCTATATTACTTGAGCGATACATATACTTGCGTTGACAAATTTGGCTTTAACATTATTAAATATTATATTTATACATCTTAATCAAATTAGACACATCTATAAATTTGTGATCAACTCTTTAGACGTCGTTGCTGGAAATTAAATCTTCTAGTAGCGCCATCAAATTCTTGTATTTGTCAATTTACAAAATGTCGGTCAAGTTTTTGGCGCCATTGCCTGGGAGTATAAGAGTAACGGACAATTTAAGATTATTAAAAGGATTTTACTTAAATTGCAACTTAATTTTATATTAGCTAATTATATTACTGTATACTGATTTCAAATTGTATGGACAAATTTGGACCTGAAAATCTTATACCTTACGATTCAGAATTAGAACGCACTATTAGAAAGATTAGAAAATTAAGAAGAAAACCTAGAAATTGTCATACAATGGAAAACAACATGAACAATCAAGGAATAGAAAATGAACACCAAACTAGAGCCTTACAAGAATATGCAAATCATGCAGCAGATGAAATTCACTTATCTATCCAAAATCCTGATGTAGCTGCTAATTCATTTGAGCTTGAACTAGAAATTGTGATACAATGGAAAACATTATGAACAATTAAGGAATAGAAAATGAACACCAACCAAGACCCTTAAGAGACTATGCAAATCCTACGGTACATCAAGGAATAGATAATGAACACCAACCTAGACCCCTATGAGATTATGCAAATCCTACAGTAGATGAAATTCACTTATCTATCCAAAATCCTGATGTAGCTGCTAATTCATTTGAGCTTAAACTTGCTATTATCTGAAACTTATCTATCCAAAATCCTGATGTAGTTGCTAATTCATTTGAGCTTAAACCTGTTATTATCTAAATGGTACAAAACAATCAATTTGGAGGAACACCAAATGAAGATTCTAATTTACACCTCACTAGTTTTTTAGAACTATGTACTACTTTTAAATATGACAAAGTCTCACATGATGTTTTTAGGCTTAGACTTTTTCCTTTTTCGCTGAGGGATAAGGCTAAGATGTGGTTAAACTTGTTAGCACCTGGATCTATTAGAACTTGGGGAGAACTGTCACAGAAATTTCTATCCAAATATTTCCCTCCATCCAAGACTGCTAAACTAAGAAATGACATAACATCATTCTGTCAGATTAATGGAGAGTCAATATACAAAACTTGGGAGAGATTTAAAGATCTTCTTAGGAAATTCCCTCATCATTCGTTACCAGATTGGTTTATAATTCAAACTTTTTATAATGGATTAATGGGATCTCTTGGATCGATTATAGATGTTGCGGCTGGTGGTTTGTTAATGTCAAAACCTTTTGATGAGGCTTATTCATTGATAGAAGAGATGGCTACCAATAATTTTTAATGGCCCTTTGAACGGGTAAATCCTAAAAGAGTAGCTAGTATCCATGATTTTGATGCAATATCTATGTTAGCTTCGCAGATTGCTGCAATAACAAAGAAATTAGATCATTATGGGATGAATTATTATCCAACACCTCCTGTGATGGAAGAAAATTCATCTCGGCAATTTGTGGATGTTCAACCTTCATATGAGACTTTAAACGCTATTAGTAGACCCAACAACCCTTATTCAAATTATTATAATCCAGGTTGTAAGAATCATCCAAATTTTAATTAGAATAATGATTCTTCTACAACTCAACAATGAGCAAACAACCCATTAGGAAACCCACCCCATCAAGGAAATGTAAACTATAGACCTTCTTATCCTCAAGGATTTAATAGTAACCCTCAAATTAAGGAGAAGAAGTTGTCTATGGAAGAATTGATATTAAACATGGGTCAACAGTTGCACAATCAAGAAAATCAATTACCAATTCAAGGAAATCAATTACAAAATCAAGGAGCTACTATTAAGAATATTGAAAACAAATTAGGGCATGTCACTACTACGCTTAGTAACCGAACATTAGGAACTTTTCCGAGTACTGTGGAACCAAATCCTAAAGATAAAGGAAAAGAAGAAATCAAAGCAATTCAATTGCAAAGTGGAAAGGAATTGGAGACAAGAGTGCAAAAATAAATAGAAACTGAAAAAGAGAAAGTGGATATTGAAAAAGAAAAGGATAATGAGTACCTAGACTTATAGTATCCATTTACACCAATAAAAATTGCCGTGGAAAAACCTCCACCACCGTTTCCTCAAAGATTGAAGCAACACAAACATAATAAACAATTTTTTAAATTTTTAGAAATTCTTAAGAAGCTAATGGTAAGCATTCCATTCGAAGAAGCTTTAGAGCAGATGCCCAATTATGTGAAATTTATGAAAGATATTCTGAACAAAAAAAAAGAAGTTAAATTTTAAGATTCCTAAAAAAAGAAGCTTTGAGGAGTTTACTTGGGGAGAAATTTTCGTACTTAGCAAAGAGTATAGTGCAATTATTCAGAAAAAGCTTCCTAAAAATTAAAAGATCCTGGTATTTTCACTATGTCGTGTGCTATCGGTGAAAAATTTTATGGAAGAGCTTTATGTGACTTGGGAGACAGCATTAATCTTATGCCTCTATCAATTTTCAAAAGGCTAGGATTACGAGAAGTCTCACCTACTTCTATAACTCTTCAATTAGCAGATCGATCAGTTACATATCCTAAGGGAGTTATAGAAGATGTGTTAGTAAAAGTTGATAAATTTATCTTTCCTGTGGATTTCATTATTTTAGATATAGAGGAAGATAAAGAAATACCTATCATTTCAGGGAGACCATTTTTAGCAACTGGAAAAGCTATGATGATGTTCAAAAAGGAGAATTAACCTTGAGAGTTAATGATCAAGAAGTGACTTTTAACATTGCGAAATCTATGAAATACCCTACTGTTGAGAGAGATAATGAATGTTTTTGCATGAAAATTATTGAATATCTATTGAACGAACATTTTAAAGAACATATTGAAGATAAAAAGCATTTTGAAAAAGAAGAGCATTTTGAAGAACAAATTGAAGAGGATGATGAAATTATTCTGGATAAATTAGAAAATAAAGAATTAGATTATGTTCAAGAAAGATTTGAGATGTTGGATATCACAGAAAATGCTGATAAGAATCTATTTTCTTAAATTATAAAACCACCAGAACTTGAGTTAAGAACATTACCTAACCACTTGAAGTATGTGTTTTTCGGAGACTCATCTACATTACCTGTTATTAAATCTTTAGAATTAAATGATTTACAAGAGCAAAGAATGTTAGATACATTAAAAAGATATAAGAAAGCTTTTGGTTGGACCTTAGCAGATGTTAAAGGAATCAGTCCTTCGATCTATATCCACAGAATTATATTAGATGAACAATATAAACCAAGAGTTGATCCACAAAGGAGATTAAACCCAAGGATGAAAGAAGTAGTAAATATTTTGAAATGGTTAGACACTGGAATTATATATCCTATTTCAGATAATGCGTGGGTAAGTCCAATTTATTGTGTTCCTAAGATAGGAGGAGTGACTATTGAAACAAAAGAAAATAATGAAGTAATACCTATCAGACAAGTTACTGGGTGGCGTATTTGCATTGATTATAGAAAATTGAACACTGCCACAAGGAATGATCACTTTCCTTTACCATTTTTAGGCCAAATACTAGATAGACTTGCTATGCACAAATATTTTTGCTTTTTAGATGGATACACCGGCTACCATCAAATTCCTATTACTCCTGAGGATCAAGAGAAGACAACATTTACTAGTCCTTTTGGAACTTTTGTTTTTTGAAGGATGCATTTCGGACTATGTAATGCGCCTGCAACATTCCATAGATGTATGATGTCTATATTTAGTAAGTTAATTGATGATGGATTGGAAGAATTTATGGATGATTTTTCTGTATTTGGAACATCATTTGATGCATGCTTAAATTATCTTGAAAAATTTTTGGAGTTATGCGAAAGAACTAATTTAGTTCTAATTTGGGAGAAATGTCAATTTATGGTTGCAGGAGGACTTGTGCTAGGGCATAAAATTTCAGAAGATGGTATGGAAGCTGACCCTACAAAAATCCAAGTTATATCTAAACTAACACCTCCTACTAATGTAAGAGAAGTTAGGAGTTTTCTTAGATAAGTTGGTAACACCTCCTACTAGTGTAAGAGAAGTTAGAAGTTTTCTGGGACATGTTGGTTTTTACAGACTTTATTAAAGATTTTTCAAAAATTACTAAACCTCTATGCCAACTTTTAGAAAAGGACAAGAAGTAACACCTCCTGCTAATGTAAGGGAGGTTAGGAGTTTTCTTGGACATGTTGGTTTTTACAGGTGTTTTATTATTTTTCAAAAATTACCAAACCTCTATGCCAACTTTTAGAAAAGGACAAGAAATTTGAATTTGCTGAAAGCTGTTTAAATGCCTTTGAGTTATTAAAAGAAAGATTAATCACAACCGCTATTATAGTTTCACCTAACTGAGAGAAACCATTTGAACTGATGTGTGATGCTAGTGGTTATGCTATTGGAGCTGTCCTTGGACAAAGGTACGAAAAGATTTTTAAGGTGATATACTACGCTAGTAAAACTCTTAATGATGCACAAATTAATTATACTGTTACTGAAAAAGAGTTACTGACCATTGTGTACGCTTTGGATAAATTTAGATCGTATTTAATTGGAGTTAAATGTGTTGTGCACACTGATCACTCAGCTATTAAATATCTGATGCAAAAGAAGGATGCCAAACCAAGGTTGATTAGATAGATACTATTGATGCAAGAATTTGATCTTGTGGTTATTGATAGAAAGGGAACTGATAATAGAATTGCTGATCATTTATTGAGGTTAGAAAACTATGAATTATCTAACACCGATAATAAAATTACAGACAATTTCTCTGGTGAACAACTTTATAATATTAGTGAGTGGAAAATACCATGGTATGTCGATATTGTTAATCATATTGTAAGTGATATTTTGCCACCTATGCTGACACCACAACAACAAGAAAATTTATTCATAATGCGAAAGGATATTTTTGGGATGAGCCTTATTTATATAAACAATGTAAGGATCTGATTATGAGAAGATGTGTACCTTATGAAGAAACTGAGCTAATCATTCAGAAATGTCATGATTTTGAATTTGGAGGACATTTTGAGATCGATAAAACTGCTTATAAAATTTTACAAGCTAGATTATATTGGCCTACTATATTTAGAAATGTTTATAGATATATAAAAACTTGTGATCGATGTCAACGAGTAGGCAATATCTCTAGAAGAAATGAAACGCTTCTAAAGTTCATATTGGAAGTTGAGATCTTTGATGTTTGGGGATTAGATTTTATGGGACCATTTATTCCTTCATTTGGGAACTTATATATGTTAATTGTTGTAGACTATGTTTCTAAGTGGATTTATGCACAAGCTTTACCTAGTGGTGACGCTAAAAGTGTTTCAAGATTTTTAATGAAAAATATTTTCACTAGATACGGAATACCTAGAATGATTATCATTGACGGAGTATCCCATTTTAAGAGTAAATATATTCAGAGATTGGCAAAAAAGTTGAATATTATTCATCAAATCTCTACTGCTTATCACCCTTAAACCAGTGGGTTAGTTGAAGTTTCTAATAAAGAGATTTAACAAAAATTTGAAAAGATTGTAAACCCTAGTAGAGTAGATTGGTCTACTAGACTAGATACCACATTATGGTCTTACAGAACTGCTTATAAAACTCAGATTGGAATGACTCCTTACAGACTGATTTTTGGAAAGACTTGTCACTTACCAGTAAAATTGGAGCATAAAGCATATTGGGCGATTAAAGAATTTAATTATAATTTGAAAGATGCTGGTAAGAAGAGACTGTTACGATTAAATTAATTGGAAGAATTAAGAAATGAATCGTAGGATAACGACAGAATTTATAAGGAAAAAATAAAGCTATGGCATGATCAGAAGATTAACCAAAAGAACTTTGAACCAGGATAAAATTTTTGCTTTATAATACTAGGCTAAAGTTATCCCCTGAAAAGTTGAAGTCTCGTTGGTTAGGGCCATTTACTGTGACTCAAGTTTATACTTACGGAGCTGTTGAAATTGAAGATTAGAAAACTGGAAATAGATTTAAAGTGAATGGCCACAAATTAAAACCATATTTTGAGGGTAAAAGACCAAATTTTAAAGAGGTTTTAATGATCAATCAACCTGAATGACACCTTAATAGGTCGGGCTGACGACGTTAAACCAAGTGCTTTATGGGAGACAACCCATATTTATCTTTATTTTTATTGTGATTATAGTAGTTGTTATTTGAATTTATCATTTGTTAGTGGTAGTAATAAACTCTACTACTCTTATTTATCCTTAAATAATCATAAAAATTAGATCCATAATGGAAAATTGAAACGCATTCGGACCAGAGCAAAACTGTGCAATTTTTGCCTTGGGCGCCGACGACTCCATTGACGCCTCTGACGGCGTGTTGTCCCGAGAGTCCAGGCAAAAGTAACACGGAGGTGCGTCGACGGCGCCATCAACCTCGCCGAAGGAGAGACCGGTGAGATGACTGTTTCTTGTGTTCGAGAGGCGGTTTTTGACGGTTTTTGGGCGGGAGTTACCTTTTTAAACTCCCAAATTCAATTCATGTTCATATTTTCCCCCAAAAACAAAGTGAAAATCCACCAATTGCATTCATATGGAATCTAATTCCACTGATAATCCCAGAATGCGAGTTTTCAATCGGCGAAAGTTTATTAGTGCGGAAGCACGGCGGATCTTCAACAAACTACTGACGAAGAAAAGATTGATCAAGGAACGAGGTTTCGTGAATCGAGGACTGAATAATCCTATGACACCAATTGAAGAGATGATTGTGCGGCAAAGATGGAAAGTGTTGTGCTACACTATCGCCACTGTGGTTGTCCCTGTAGTGAAAGAATTTTATGCAAATTTGCATTGAATCAACCTGGGAGTTGTTTATGTGCGAAGTAGGTGGATCACTTTTACTCCTACATGAATCAATAAATTATACATGATAGAGAACATTCCTGTCTACCACTATTCAAATTTCATCCCGACAAGGAACCAGATGAATGAAATTTACCAGTATTTAACGGACTAAACTGATGATTGGGAAATGAGAGAGAACGGGTATGTTAGTTTTTATTCAACACTTTTGAATCCCGTCTCTAAACATTGGCACTTCTTCATTTCTGTGAAACTGTTACCAACAATGAAAGTTGGTAAAGTTTCTAAGGAAAGCACTATTTTGAACTACTATTTCCAAAGGGGACTGCCAATCGATACTAGTTCAATAATTATGAAGTCAATTTGGGGCATGATTGTTCATGGATCAACTTATGGGATTGGACACCCTTCCACAATTTTCTCACTTTGCAGCCAATCCCAAGTAACCTACAAAAATTTGGAAAAGGTACTGCTATCTCGGAAGCCTTTGGACCCAACTGAAAGATTCCTTCACTTTGCAATCAGTTCCAAGTGTCCTATGAAAATTGGGAAAAGGTACTGCTACCTTGGAATCCTTTGGACCCAACTAAGAGATTCCCAGTTTTTTGAAGATGAAAATGACATGGCCATGATAGTTGATCAATCATCTCAGAATTCACTGCCAGTCCAACCCTTAATTTCTGATAAAACTCTGATGATTCTGCGTCGAATCAAGAAATTGGAGAAGGAGGTACAAAATGTGATGAATACAATTAATAATATCTCTGATTTGTTCGATCATCTATAGTGGAGGATGAAATAACATTTCGATCATTTTGGGCATTTAGAAGATAGTTTGATACAGTTGATGAGGAGGATGAAACTAAAATTTTCGTTCATGTGCAATCAATGAGTGATCTCAGAGGAGAAACGAGCACGAAATCTGATGAGTAGTAAATTTACTATGCTACCTTCGTGTTTATGTGTGTTTAGATTTGAACTTTATGTTTGCATTGCTTGGGTTGTATGCTTTTAGATCTCTGTATAGTTGAGACTAAGCATGGGATGTTTTTTTTTCAGCGTGTTGTGGCATGGATTGCAACGCTGAATTAATGTATTGAGGTTGAGAAAATACCAAACTTAGGTGTGTTATGTAACGTATATTGTACCCTCATAATTTATATATAAATGTGATGTTTTAGGTTGTGAAAGTTTATTTGTGCTAAGTACATCAGTTAGTCACTTAAAATTATGTCTATAATGATTAAATGGATGTCGATGAGGCTTGAAATTGATCGAAATCGCAAAAAATTGGAATTTGAACATTTTGAATAGAGCCCGCCAATGGCGCCCTCGACGCTGCCGACGGCGGGAATTTCCCGAGACTTAGGTTCAATTTCAATAGAGCGCGCCGACGGAGCCATCGACCCTGCCAACGGCGAGCTCACAAAATATCCATTTAACCGCAATTTTGAACGGTCAACCGCCACTATTCATCATCCCCTTCCTCTTAAAAACGCCATTTTTGACTTAGGGCTTGAACGATCATGGATTGGGAGGCGATTTCAAAACTTTTTGACACTGGATTTGATCTTCTCTAGGTAAGAGCTTCACCCCAAGCTAAAAATATTTGATTTTCACCCTATAATTCTTTCACATTGTGGAGATTAAAATTTTGAGAATGTGAAGAAAATTTGGGAAGAAATTCATGGATCTTAATGTTGAACTCTTTGTTTGATATTTGAAGGAAACTAATGTATTTGTATTTTTATTTTTGTAATTTGTGTAATGTGGACAATTATTATTTGTACTTTTAATGCTTATGTTGATTTGGACACTTTCTAATTATTATTTTAAATGTTTAATGTGGTAGTAGAAATGTGCATGTGTAGCTTGTAGATGTTGCTCAGTCTATGTGGATTGTAATGTGATGTGATGTTTATTTTCATTTTAGTACTTTTATCTTTTGTTTAGTATTATGGTTGTGTTAGGAAATGTTGTATTTGTTTAATGTTTTAGTTTTATACTTATTTCAAAATTTCATTTCCTAGAAATTCTTCTAATGATTTTTATGTATAGAAAGCTCCTAATATTTCAGACGAGGTGAGGTAGAAATTTTAAGAAGAACTGCAAAAATTTCAGAATGATGAAAATGCCTAAATTGCTGAGGTATGATTTATATTTAGAGTTTTTCTTTCCACATGTATTATCTCATTTTTAAAAATTTAAGTTTGGGGGAGAGAAGAAAAAGATTAACTATTAGATATCCTCTATTTAATTATTTTCAAAAATTATTTATATGATTTTATGTAGTGAATTTAATTCAGGTAACTATATTTTTGCAAATATTTAAATATTTTGGTAGATTTAAAGGAATTTTTTGTAATAAAAGTTAATTTTGTGACTTAAGATGTTTAGTATAAGAGAATAAGATTATAGTCAACTATTTAAAGTAAAGGAAACCTTATTTTGAAATATTAAAAATCTGGAAATTCATTTGAGAAGAAAAGATTGGGACTCAATGATGTAAAAACTATGAAATATCTATAAGGTAAAGGAATAAGAAGAAAAGATTGGGGCTCAATGATGTAAAAACTATGAAATATCTATAAGGTAAAGGAGTGTTGAGTTTCAAATTTAGGGAAAGAAAAGTGAAGTTCAAAATTATTAAGGCTATCCAGATATATTTCAAATTTAGAGAAAGAAAAGTGAAGTTCAAAATCATTAAAGGCTATCCAGATATAGTAATCTTGACTTGAAAAAAGAAAAAAAGAAAGGATTGAAAAAAATCCTTGAAAAGAAAAGAAAAACACCCAAATGAAAAAGAGAAAAGAAAGAAAAAAATTATGGAAGTATGGAGAAGCTTGAGGATATGTCAAATGAAAAAGAGAAAAGAAAGAAAAACATTATGGAAGTGAGGAGAAGCTTGAGGATATGCCCAATCAAAAATTGGCTTCACTGGACCTACCTAAAAGAAAAAACTTAGTACATTCCTGAACTTATATTTATGAATAGATCTTTTACTAGTAGAGTTTTCATGAAATCCCTATCATTTGAATATTCTAAGTGAGTTAATATTGCAATCTATAATCATTCTTGAAATGAATAGAAGACTAGAACTCTTAAACTTGATGACTAGATAATCTTGTGGCTACGGAGTTAATTCAATTACTTAAATTTTTCCTAAAATTCTCACTAAGACATTTATTTAAATCAAACTTATAGTATTTCCGAATTAAGACTTTACTACAATAGATCATAACCTATATAGTACTAAAATTACTTGAGGACAAGTAATAGTTAAGTTTGAGGGATTTTGACCAGAGGAAAATATGTTGAGATTTTCATACCTATTTTATACTATTTTTTATAATATTGCACTTTAAAGAAAGGTATTTTTGATGTTTTGTTGCAGGAATGATAAATCAGAGTCGATGGAGCAAAAAGATGCAAAAATGAGCGGAATTGGAGCAAAAAGGACCAAAATGTGGAGATTTGAACTAGGGCGCCAACGACACCATCGACGCCGCCGACGACGAGTTTTTCCCGAGGCTACAGGACGAATTCTCCAGAAGGCCTCCGACGGCATCATCGAGGCCGCCGATGGTCAGATCGATGGTTATGTGTACTTCTACAATGGATAAGGCAGAATTTTGGAGGGGTGCTTAAGCAACTCTTGAAAAAACTCATCCACATCATTAGAGGAAGGATTTTGGCCGAAAGAAGAGGAGAGAGGAAATAAGGAGAGTTTAGAGGAGGTGGTGAGAGCTCTAGAGAGCCTGGAGGTTAGAAAGGTTCCTTGGGGTGAAATTAGAGATAAGTTTAATTATTTGTTATAGTTTGTATGACTTTTAATTTATATATGAATTCCGAATTTTGTTGCACTTTTCCTATGAGATCTGAGTAGTTTTCTTTGTCTTTCTCCTTGTCTTGAGATTTGTGGAATGATGATTTTAATTGGTGGAGCCATGAAAATGTTTAAAAAATTGTGATGATCTTTTCTCTTCGATCTTAATTAATTTTCAGTCTGGCCAATTAATTTGTTAAAATATATTGTGTTTTACAACTAAGGAGATGATTACATCCAAGATTAAGGGAGGTTAAAGCCCTTGGAATTTGGGTGCAAATAGATAGGGTAATAATATTATCGGGCGTATAATTGAAGATTTTAGAGTGACAGACTAAAATCCCCAATTCGGTCCTATCGTTTGGGTGTTGATGCGTACATGTTAGCCCTCAGGGGAGGGGAACATGGGAGCTCCGAAGTGAGAGCCGGTATCCTCCCAGCCTAGCGCAGAATCAATAACCAAGCATAGGATTAGTCAATGTTCTTTATGCCTCCCAAAGGGTAAAGAATAGGTATGCTTCTATTTGGCACAATATAATTTGAACTAATTCATTTTGTCCATTTCACTGTAATTTCTTGACAAAGAGAATGATGTTTTCTTATATATCAAAATCGTACCTTCATTAGCATATTTATTTATTTTATAGATAAAATTACATAATTATTTCAATTGCCTATTAGTGACAGATAAGCAAATTGAACTTCGTTGTTGTAATTGAAGTATTGCTTTTTATAAATTCTTAGTCCGTAGATTTAACTACTCCCTGTAGGACACTTGAGCGATACGTATACTTGTGTTGACAAATTCAACTTTAACATTATTGAATATTATATTTATACATCTTAATCAAGTTAGACACATCTATAAAGTCGCGATCAAGTCTTTGGACACCATTGCTAGAAATTAAATATTCTAGTAGTGCCATCAAATTCTTGTATTTGTCGATTTACAAAAAGTCGGTCACTAATCATGTTCTGTTTTACAGGTTTTTTGAAGACATGAAAACAAAATTTCACTTTAGATTTCCTTTGCATGTTATAGGGTGTGCTAACTCTATTTTGCAAGACGAGATTCAAAAGCAGAATTTCAAGATAACAAAACCAGACAAAAACAGACAAAACAAAATAAAATGACGTAAACAAAATGACATGACATAACACAAAACCAGAACTTTTAGGATAGCCATGAACAAAAAACTGACATCATAAATATAAAACAACAAAATGATAAAACAAAAATAAAATGACAAAAACAAAAACAAAAACAAAATAGCATCACATGTGATTAACAAAACAAAACCTTTGGGGTAGAATCAGATTCTTAGGAAACTATTACCCAGGAAAAAGACATTTAATGTTTCTTTCCTTAATCTTGACATTTTAGAAGAATGAGTGTTAATGAGAATAAGGAGTTTTATTAGGTAAATCTAGAATTTCCTAACATGTAATTAACTATAGGAGCTTGCTCCTATAGTAAAATTAAGAATTCAGAATATGTGATCAACCTAAATCTCTGTTTATCCTTATATGAGATTTTGACATTCTAAAGTTTTCTCTAAAAGTTTACAAGCCAACATTTCTCTTGTTTTTTTATCATTTTCCCTTTCCCTTTTTCCTAATTCCTTTAATATTTGAGGATCTTTTACTTGATCCAAAATATTAAGGTAAATTAGAAAATAAGGCAATAAGATAGATAAACAGAATAATGACTCCAACATCCTTATCGATAATAGACACGATGACATGAGGGCATGAACGAGAATTGGCGGCGACCGCGGACGGCGAGTTACCCAATCGCCATCAAAGGGGGTAGAGAGACATAGTATACGAGAGAGGTAGAAAGAAAAAGTGTGAGAATGAGAGAAGAGGGAGAGTTAAATAGAATGAGAGAGAAACAAAGATTGAGGGCTAATGAGAGATCTATCTATTTATCTCTCTGCCAAACTCCTTCTCTCCATCACTCACACACACCCTCTCTCAATATTACTCATTTTAGCTTCATTTCCAACTCTCTCCCTCCACCTCACTTTCCTTTCTTTTCTTATCACCCTTTTTTGCTGTCTCACTCTCCCTTCCCATATTTCTCTCTCTCTTATTTTCTCATGTTTCTCTTCACATTCTTCTCCCTCTTCCTCTCCTCCTCCCTCTCTCTCCCAAACCTCTTTATTTATATCCTTATATATATATGTCGACACTATTTTTTTTTGTAGTAGTTGCTTGTAAGAAGTTGTTGGTTACCGGAATTGAAATTGCCCGCTTTAGAAGGACATTTTAATTTACATATATATTTAGTTTTAGAAAAATATGAAATAAAACTGATCCCATATTTTTTTCATAGTTTAAATGAAAAAGTGCTATACCTCAAGCTCTATAACTATCCCAAAGGATAAACACAAGACTTGATGATGAGGCTCGATCAAACAAACTAAGGAACATATGACGTTTGTTTGATCTGCAAAACATTTATACTTTCCTACAAGTTACCCTATTTAATATAAAGAATTAAATAGGATTTATATTAAGCTTCGAGAAAAGCTTCCTATAAGGGCAAGCCTTTATAGTTAATTACATCTTAAATAACCAAAGTCACCTAAGATTTCCTATAAGGGCATGCCCCTATAGTTAATTACATCTTAAATGACCAAAGTCACCTAAGAAGATCTATAAGGGCAAGCCCCTATAGTTAATTACATCTTAGATGACCAAAGTCACCTAAGAAAACTTCTATAAGAGCAAGCCCCTATAGTTAATTACATCTTAAATGACCAAAGTCACTTAAGAAGACTCCCTTTCTATAAGGGCAAACCCCTATAGTTAATTACATCTTAAATGACCAAAGTCACCTAAGAAAACTCTCGAAAAAATCAAGAAATATTATCTTCAAGGAATTTCAAAGGGTAGGACTCTTCAACAAAATCAGATGTAAAATCAGGAAATATTATCTTCAAGGAGTTTCAAAGGGTAGGACTTTTCAATGAGATCGGACGTAGATGTGTGAAAGGGGATTAGTTCAAATTTGAATATTTTGTTGTAGAGTCCAAAGGAGGAAAAACTAGTGGATGTCATGGATCCAGAGGAGAACTCTGGTGACTTCCCAAGCTATTTTAATGTTTGGCTTCAGCTTTGAGGAGAAATATTTAGTTGTTTCATTCTGCCAATTTTATTTTTTAGGGCTTACATTCATGTGAAATGATCACACAAATAGCCTGAAAGAAGTGAGGGTTTAGGTCGTGACGGACGACAACCTCAGAATCCTAAGACGAGTTAGGGTTTTAGATACTCTTTCAGACCCATTGCCGATACAGAGTAGTAGTAAAAAATTTGTATCCATTTTTCATGATATGATGCATGGATCAGATATATCATGGCCAATTCCTCAGAAGATTCTTCCACAATAGACTCTGATAAGTGAGATTTCGAGTCAATGTTTACAGAATCTTCTTCTGTCCGAAGAAATGATTCATCAAAATAATGAGTCACCCGTTCCATTGATATGGGCACATCTGAGATCAACAAATGCTCGGGAGTTCCTCTATTCCATCTTTTTCCTTCTTCTTGTTGCTGGATATCTCGTTCGTATACATCTTC
>JXCR01146925.1:0-10589 GCA_002079205.1 Phalaenopsis hybrid cultivar | reverse complement strand
CCTTCAACTGCAACAAAAACTTGCCTCCTTTGAGAGGAGACAACTTGGAAATGCAACCCATAGCTACAACTGTGACTAGCAAGATCGAGAGGAGAAAGTGAATCCCTTCCATCAAGAAATTTCTAATGGCAAAGACTTTTCCTCCCTATCCTGCTATAACGATCAATTTAGCATGGATTATTGATGGAGAAACCATGATTTTAGAGAGAATATTGACTTGTTGGGTTTGACGATCGTATGGATCTTGATGAATTCATCACAATGGAAAATGTCTTTAAGTAAAAAGACATCCCGTAGAGCATAATGGTAAAGCTAATCAAAATTAATTTAAAGAATGGTGCATCTCTGTTTTGAGAAAATTTGAAAAACCTATGCGAGATTGAGGGAAAAGGCAAAATCATTACTTGATCTAAGATAAAAAGGAAAATGCAACCCAAATACTTACCAGCAAGTTACAGACAAGACGTGTTCTTGAGACTTCACCATTTATAGCAGAAAATTTCTCGGTAGAGGAATACACAGCTGAGTTAGAACAACGTAGGTTGAAGTGTGAGCTACTGGAGCCCGAGAGAGCACTATAGCTCAAAAAGAGAGGAGGTTCGTGTGGGGTAGGGTTGGGGGGTGTATTAAGATCATCCATTGGCCCATTGGCAACATGTGCAACTACAACTTTATTGGACATTATAAGATGTTCAGACCCTACCACTGAAGGTCGAGAGACAACACAACATTATCAAATTCAAAACCACCCTTCAAACACCATTTATCCCCAAGATCAAGCAACAAGAGTATGTTGAGTGGAGCATCCCGGCCTAACATGTTAGAGAAAAAATCCGTTCATAATGAAGAAAAAGTGGAGACAACCATTAATCCTAAATTCATCCTAACTAAAGAGTGCTTCAAGTGTCATGATTTTGGGCACATTGTGTTTGATTGTCCATATAAAAATATGATTTATTTCACTAAGTTGGGAGCGACTAAAGAAATAAACAGTGACATACGAGTGATGAGAATGTTAGAAAAGAGTACCAACTTACAGCTGATGAGGAATAAATGTAAATGATTCGACAACTCTTTTAGACTGAGCTTGTGAGAGAAGCCCATCCCGAATTAGCATTAATTGTCCTAGAAGATAGTGAATTCAAGGAGCTCAAACAGCTGACACTAGAAACATGTCAGTCCCAATTAAGTAAAATTCATATTTTCTGACCCTCGATCTACCTCCTATGTTGTCATTGTCGAAGAAGGTCCAACATATCATCACCTCAAATGAAGAAAAGAAATTTTGTAGCTATTTTGAGATAATTCTATGGGGTAAGCTGAGCACTAAGTTCTAGTTTAGTTCAGTAACACATTCCCAGGTACGAAATTTTTTTAGTTATTTCGAGAAGATTTTATGGGTTAAGTTGAGCATTAAGTTCCAATATAGTTCAAATAAGAGTGGTGAATTTCTAATTGAAAAAACTTTGCAAGTGTTTTGTAGGAAAGGATATCCGACAGTAAGATCCAAGTACTAGAAGAACGATAATTCTGTAATCCTGAAGTCTTGCTTGCAACTTACACGGGAACTCGATGAAATCCCATCTCGACTAGCCTAAAGCGGGCCTCTCACTCAGAATTTTTGTCGCCAAATATTTGAAAGCTTTTTAATTTTCTTATTTTCTACTTAGAAGGCTAGTTAGAGTTTCTTTCTAGTAGAAGGCTATTTATATCTTGTTATTTTGCAATTTTTTATAGATTTTTAGTTTTGTTATGTTATTTGGTGAAGTTTCTAGTTTTTTTTATCAGTGTTGCATCCTTGGATTTCTTTCGAGTGATATATCTGTAACCTGATAGGGTCAAGATGATGATGTCTCTCAGACGTTTGGAGGCCGTTCGGAGGCCTCCTTCATCATCAAACTTGCAGCAAACTACTATTTTCTTTTCCAATTCATTGTCCCGCAGTCATCCACGCCAGAATTTCAACCGCCATTTATCATCAATATCCAGTTACTCATCTTACAACTTTTGTAACACCTTATTGTATTCTCTCGTATCATTTAGGAGCCCTACGATGGTATTAGTAATATTCTACAAGAATGGCTGGGACAATGAGGGCATAAGTACCAAATAAAAATTTGTGAAAATGCAGTTTGAATATTAATAATATATAAATCAATGATAACGTGAAAGAATGTTGCTATGAGCGTGTTGTTATGTACAGCCCACAAAATTTTTGAAATTTTATGTAAACTAAGGCCTACTTGGCTCCAAAGAGCATTTCTACTATTACTAAACTCTGAAGCCGTAGCAAAATTCAAAAGCATCAATTTACTAAACAAATTGAGGTTTTTGTCAGCACTCTACATCGATTAGCATCAAGTTGTACAAGAAAACCAATCTAAATTTCAAACCCTCTTTTACGAGAACAATTTTCAGATAAAGAAGTTTAAAAAGGAAGTAAGATTGATTCGCATAACACAATGTTTGCCATACTACATAATCAACATAAATATTTAAGATGCACATTCTGTTGTCGAGTATAACCTGAACAGTGTCTACAAGGTGTGGAACGGCTGGAAGAACCTGCTTCCTGGAAACAATGAACAAATACAAAGAAACTGGCTAGAGAGAACACAACAATGGATTAAGATGCATATTTCAGTAATGATAGTTATTACTCCCATCAATGGGCATTAAGGCTACAATGTACCCCCATGTTTCCAGAGATTTGATGATGCAACATAAAAATCCATTATTTTAGAAAATGAAAAATAAGTAGAGAAGTTCTCAGCACTAGAGTACTCGGAAGCATGAAAGAATTCCAAAGCCTGATTAAAATATATTCATTAATCCATAGCCCTTTTTCCTTCACTCTATCTCTAACCATCCATACTTCCCTTCCTCAAAAGCTCTACTCCAACAGTACCCAAGAAAAATGCATTAAAAGAAATGCCACTGCTACGTCCGTGAAGTGGAATTCTAGTCAAACTTAATAACAAGATTAATCAGTGAATTGCCGCATGTCCATTTAACAGTTGAGCAAAAAAGACTCACCAATTAAGAGTTGAGTTATAGGCATGTTCACAAATTTTCAAACCTAATGAACCAATGATGGAAAATTAAGGTTTTACATTCGCCGGAAACAAATATATGAGTATTAAGGTAAGCACCTTGTCATTCCGAGCTTTGATATTTGTTTAGTCTTCTTTTCTAATTTAGATCGTAGTAACCATACCTACAGCACTCTTCCCTATTTAATTTGATTCCGTATGTTGCTTTGAATGTAGAACTGCCAATGATTTAAAAGCAAAACCATATAAACAAAGTATTTGTATGACCCAATTTTAAAAAAGGTACAATTGTAAAATATACCGAAATTACCTCATTGCATTCTATTCTCCAAAATTATCATTTTAATATGTAGAACTAAATGTTAATTTTCATAAACAAATAAGTTAAGGAATTAGTTTTTATTTTGATTTAAATGTCAAAACGTTTTAATTAACTTTATTGTGCATTATTGTAGCACAGTAGTTGATGTTCGACATAGGACATAGATTTTTTTTTTTTTGAAAGCCCAAAAAGGCTAATATGTTAATTATAAGGAAAGATACAGATACAATGTATTGGAGTGCCCAAACATGGCACCCTGCCCACACCAAAACTAGAAGGGGTTCCAAAATTAGAAAATATTGAAAAATACATTAAAGACAAAGAAAAATACTAAAAATCCTTAAATACATAGTATCAGGTGGCTAGAGAGCAACTCAATTTGGTTTTGCCTCTGCCTCTGATTCTCAGAAAGGAGCAAGCTAATAAGTTGGTAAGATGATTGTCATTACCAGTAGTAACTGTAAACCCTAAACCCTAACCAATGTATCATCCAATATGTTCCCGAGCTGGAGTCGACCTCCATTCTTCTTCTTCCTCCTGGAACAGACCTGTCATTCCTCTTCCGAAGATTGGCTCACCTGATCTTGGTCTAATGTGTGCTAGAGATGTGCAGATTGTTGAACATTAGAAGCATCTACATGTTGTATCGGCTGATCTGTTATTGGATCAAAGGAGCACTTTCATGTGTCTTGGCATGTAAGTGAGTCTTTTTCAATAACAGTGGGTAGTATAAACACAACTGAATCTGTACCTGTAGTAAGTTGTCTTTTCTCAGAAACTGCGGTGTTGGGAAGAGGATCGAGTTGCATCTTCTCAATAGGGATAATAGGTGGTTGTTCTTTAGTGATATTCGGCCTTAGATGAGAATGCAAACGATAGCAAATAGTAGAGTTGTGGCCAAGCATACTACAATGAGAGCAATAAGGAGGATGTGGTTTCATTTCAACCTGTTGCCAATACCCGTTGTGAATAGTGTCAATCCATATCTCATCCGAAGCTGGTTGAGTAATATCTCTCTCAACTAGCACACAAGCCACAAAAGGTCTAGTGACAGCAAGCGTGGGAATATCCACCTTCAGAGACTTCCCGTAAGCAGTTGCTAAAGAGTAGAGGATTTCTATGTTGAACAGATGTAATTTTAACCCTATAAACTTTATCCAAACAGNTCTATGTTGAACAGATGTAATTTTAACCCTGTAAACTTTATCCAAACAGGAATGATAGGGGACTCCGCTTTTAGACCAAAACCGACAGTCCACTTCAAAATTTCAATAAAACGATTGTCAATAGTGATAGCTTTTCGAGAGAAAATGCGACTGAAATTAGCATTNAATGATAGGGGACTCCGCTTTTAGATCAAAACCGACAGTCCACTTCAGAATTTTCATAAAACGATTGTCAATATTGATAGCTTTTCGAGAGAAAATGCGAGTGAAATTAGCATCATAAGATAGCTGAATAAGTACATGTCTACCGTCAAGTAGGTCAATGCACCAACTGCCCAATAGTTTCATGGCATCAAACTTTTTCCTAATGATCTCCAGTTTTGGGTAATCATAAAGAAATTTTCCTAATAGAGAAAAATGTCAGGAGGACGCAAGAGTACAAGTTTCAACCTCTATGAGAATAAGTGCAGGCTTCCCATTTTTTTTCCAAGCTTTTTAATAAAAGTGTGATCACCTCCACCTTCAAGAGCCTCGTGGAAAAATCCTGAAACATTGCAGGACTTACCGATAGCAAAATTAGGCACTAAACCTGGAGGAGGGGCACTAGCAGGAAAAGGCAAGTCGCTGGCAATGGCATTTGCATATATATATATATATATATAAAAGATTATATCTTTGCAAAAATAACGCATACACCTATTAGCTTTCACATTTTCTTCATATAGTGAGATCCCAGAGTCTGAAACCCAAAGGTACCTAGTGAAAAATTGAGGAGAAATAAAAGGAAATAAAAAGAAATAAAGAGAAGAGGGAGAGGAAGGAAAGAAAAGGCAAAGAATTGAGTTTTTGACTAAAAAGTTCAATTAGTATTTTCCTAACAAATCATTAGTGTGATAGATTTCAATACTCATATGAGAAGAAATATTATTGAAATTGTTTCCAAAGAAAGAAGTTTCGGGGTGTCCTATTTGAAGGGGTAAATAGCCGATTGGTTAATATTTACAAATTATAGCAGTGGAAGAAATAGTTATTAAATCTTTTACATGAATATGTATATCTAAAAGAGATTGATGGTTGTAAAACAAGAAATTTTTCATATTTAGGAAAGCATATTTATGGTTTTCTATTCACANCGATTGGTTAATATTTACAAATTATAGCAGTGGAAGAAATAGTTATTAAATCTTTTACATGAATATGTATATGTAAAAGAGATTGATGGTTGTAAAACAAGAAATTTTTCATATTTAGGAAAGCACATTCATGGTTTTCTATTCACGAGTGAGTGACTACAAAATGATTTAGTTAATTCAAGCTCACTATCAAATATACTTTTAGTTTACAAATGTTTTATTAGTTGATGACACCGTTGAATAAATATATCTAGTACCTATAAATTGCAAATTTATATGTATTGTTATTTAGCATATTTTAATTGAATCACGTGTTTAATTAAATTCTCAACAATAAAAATAAATTGAGCCTAAGAAAATCATAATACGAAGGATAAGTTGACAATAAAATATTTATGATACCTGGACAAGTTAGGCGAAAAAGGTGAGTCATAAATGAATATTAAAAACTTGTAGGGGTAGGCCAACATAGATGAGTCATATATGAATATGAAACTTGTACAGGTAGGACGACAAAAATGAGCCCATATAAAGGACAGAGTTCTCAAATTAATATGCTTATAACACCTACTAATTTCTTTAATATTATTCAACAATGATTTGGGGAGGGAACGTCGTGGAACATGATAGTATTTGACCCTTATGTAGAACAATCTACAGGCTTCAAAACATAATGCATAAGCTTCGTCATTTTAATTTTAAATAATAAAAAATATGAAAGTATATCATGATGATAACAAGGATATATAAAAATAAGAATTTTTAAACTTAACAAAAGGCAAGATTTTACTTTTTTTAATTTTTCTCATTATTATAACATATCAAATCACATTTGAATAGCTAATAAATGCAAATTATATTAAAATTATCATATTGAAACCATTATATTAAGAAATTATTATGGAGTAAGCTTAAAATGAACTTAGGTTATACATAAGGAATCTGTGATCACAATTTAAAATCAAAATCATCAAACCATAGCTGTATTTCCCTATTCAAATGAAGGTGAATAATATAAAATAGATATTATACTTCAAAATTCTGGGGACTATAAAGTAAATGATATAAAATAAATAAGTGACAATACATAAGTTTGAGTAGGAAACGAGTGCGATAACTATATATAACAAAAGAAAGAATGATGTGGAAATGAAATGAAGTTTTTTCATCTTGAAGCTTTAGAAAAGATATCTTGAGAAATATGAGAAAACTTCCTTTTTGCCCCTCTTTTTTTGAATGTCTTATTTCGTTTCACTTCATTTTGAAATAACATAAAAAGTTGAATTAGACAATAAAAATTCTAGCATAAGCTTTCCATGTTTCAGACACATCATGAAAAATAAGCTTCACACCACAATGCTAACACAACATACTACAAATGTTTTAGTGTCACGTTTTAGAGTGTTTGGATCACAATACTTTGATGTGCACTTTAATGCGCCATTTTTCAACCACTATTACCTGATGGTTTTGGTTGATTCCATTTTCAGCCCATCTAATTCATGCTCGTTTGTTCCTTTCAAACGGAGTCTTTGTTGGAATGGTTTGCCTTAAGAAAAATGTGATGTAAAGCCTTATTTGGAAGCTGCTCTGTCTCGTCACTCAATAATTTTTGTGTCAAGATGTTAAGCGGCATTTTCTCTATTGATAAAATCATGTGGTTGCCATTTCCTTCTACTAACTATAGCTTGAATTTGGTTGAGTTTGTCCATCCATTTTCATTTATTGTCACTGATGTAATTTATGTGTATTGTTACCTTCTTCCTCTTCTACTGGATTTTTTCCCTAGTGCAGCAGAATCGGATGCAGGCCATTTCATTCTATTAATGGTTCTAGTCACAGGAGCAAAATCAAAGGTTGTAGACTTTGCACTATACTATATAGAAAAGTAATTGTTTATTTGTTGTATGCCATGGCCCATTCTAATCCTTCTCAGTCAAGCATGAGGCCCAACAGTGCGAACAATCCGGTCAAACTTATTTCCCATCGGCACCAATCTTGACTTCATCAATTAAAAACAAGAGGATAGAAATTTTGTCTATCTAGATCATTGCAGAATATAACTCACACCTTCATTATCATCGAAATAAATACCCGATATAATTGCCAACAGAGAAACGTGCATAATTTAAATCATCCAAAGAACTTCTAAGAATATCATAAATCTGTACATATTAGAAATAGCCTTTACATCATCAACATTCTTCTTTATTTCATTCAAACTTGTACATTTAAAACTTCTAAAATAAGATCAACTAGATCATGTGATTATGATCTAGCATGTTTCTTTCCTTTTTTAGAAAAAGGAATCACTATATTATCTGATGGGCTAAAAGCCCAGCATAATAAACATTTCTACTACATGTTGCAAAACACAAGGAAATAATAAGAAGCGTATTAGTTTTTGAACTAACATGAGAAACTTTAATTTAAGCATCACTACTCAAGTGCCTCAATTTTAAAAGCAAACTAAAGCTTTAAATTTTTATAATCATAATAATTAAATATACATCTCTCAAATAAATAAAATACATCATTTAAATGTCAAATATTTAATGTGTGATTTGCTTTCTTTTTAATTTATTTCTCATTCATTTCTATTTACAGTATTAAATGTGACAGGATGCCTATAGTACTTTTTGGCACATTCATAACATAGGTCGTCTGGCACGGGAGCTTAGGTCGCGGTATTGTGGGCCAGAGTACCGCGAACCCTTTTTCCCATTTTGATTGCTTTCCTTTTTGTATTCCCTTCCTAATTTTATTTTCTTCCTATTCAAATTCCTTCATATTCTAATTTTTTGATATTCCAACTAATAGTACTTATTATAACTATGCTGTTTGTTATCTTCGAGATTAAGTTTTTTATTTTCTGATTTCAGATTTCTGTCTAGCTTCTCATCGACGCCAGTTTTCCCTTCTAGGGTTGTATCCAACAACGATTGGTGCTGCGGCTGTATCTCATTAGATGTGGTGAAGTTCTCCAACGGTTCGAGTGGTACTCCAGCTATATTTTGATCCTGTGGTGATATTTATCCCATTCAACTGCTCTAAAACCCATTTCCAGCCATCCCTTTATTTGTCGCGGCCCCCGGACAGCCCACCCTTAGCTGTCCTGCAGCCCAACGCCCTCCTCTTCGCCGCAGCAATCACTATATTCGCTGCAGCCACCCGAAAAACACTTTTCTCGTTGTTTTAATGCAACGGCTTACCACGTAGCTTCTCCCACCTTGTTGTTATCCCTCGTCGCGCCTCCAATACCCAAACAACCCATTTACTGCCACCTCTCTGTTATCCCAACCTCACGGAATTGCTCGCATCCTAGCTGTCGTTCCATCCTTGTTGAACCAGCTCCCTGCCACCTAATCGCTACCCAGCCCATACAACCCCCACACCGCAGCTCACAACCTCCCCAAACTTCTCCCTGCAGCCGACCAACAATCCCCTTCCCAGTCGCACCCACTGTCAACTCAACCTCTTTCACAGTTTCCTACACTTGGGATCCGCTTTAATTGAGTTTATTAGTGTTGTGTTTTTGTTGTTGCATTTCCTTTTCGTTGTGATCTAGTAACCGCTTAATTACTTTGAATAATAATATTTGATTTTCTATTATGGTTTGGTTAACTCTGGTATCATTGTCTAATACCCCACAATTCAAATTAACAATTTGTAATAACTTTTAAAAGAAAGAGTGCGAAAAAACTTTTGGACTAGTATTTAGACTTAACACAACGTTCATCTCCCATCATTATTTATGACATATCCTACCGGTCATAACATTTCATAAACTTCTTTCATCTATAGCATCAAAATTATAAAGTATTTAAAATGTTCAACATTTTAATGCACCTATTATCAATCACCAACATTAACATGTATTAAGATAAAATATAACAAGTGCAAGTCTACAGCAAGGTACTTAATTGTACATTATATTATAAAATTAGGCCTTGAATAATATAAATATTATAAAATTTCTTAAAGTAAGGGCTTGTATAAGAATATAGAAGTGCCCTAATAAAATTAGCCATTAATAATATATCCATTACGAAAAAAAAATTATAATTTATTAAAAGTATGAATAATTCATTGTTTCTTATAGTAGAAAGTAAAATCACATCATAACTACAGCTATTTCCTTGAGACAACTTTGCTAATTTCTCCCCAAAACCTTCCTCTTTCATAAATAATGTAATAAAATATCAACTTCCATGAAAAATTACAAATTCTTAAATTAACAACTTAAAAAAAATCAAATAATTTTTCAAATATTATTTTACTTAAAAGAATTCCACCTCAATTGTGTTTTTAAATCTAAAACTCAATTTACGGAGAAAATACAAAAAAAAACGGATTTCATGCATGAATTATCTTTCCCGCATTAACTTCTCTTCTTCACATTCTCCTTTTGTCTTCTTCTTCCTCCCATGCTTTCTTCCTCTCCTTCCCTTTTTATTTTTCAGTTTCGTCTCTTCTTCCATTCTTCCCTTTTATTTTTTCTCATATTCCATTCTTTTCTTTTTCTTCTTCTTCTTCTTTTCTATCGTTTTTTCTTGTTCTCTTCTTTTTCTTCTTTCTACCACTCCTTTCCTTATCTTCTTTTTTTTTTCCCAATGTTTCCCACCTTATTCAAGATCTCTTTTATTCTTATTTTCAAATACAGGTGGTGTTATGAAATAAAGATAAATTTATTGCTTTAGATTTACATTAAAATAGATAAAATGATAGTTATCTAATTATTCCATTGACGTAGAGCGTTCCTACAAGGCAGAACAAAGAAGAACAAGGCACTGGGAACCAGTTCAACACAGCAAGGAGAAGGGTCGGTCAGACGTCCTTAGGGTCTAGAGTTGTTGCCATATATATATATATATATATATATATATATATATATATATATATATATATATATATA
>JXCR01146924.1:610903-669493 GCA_002079205.1 Phalaenopsis hybrid cultivar | reverse complement strand
TATATATATATATATTAATTAATTAAACGCCTTTTGAAATGGGCGACGGGATTTCGATTCCGGTGACCGACAGCTTCTAACGGGCAACTCCTCCAACCAAAATATACCGCCAACAGTGCCTCGGTCGGTCATCTCAAAATTGGTCGCATCACTTATGCTTTNAGTGCCTCGGTCGGTCATCTCAAAATTGGTCGCATCACTTATGCTTTAGCTGGCTACCCCGACCCGGTTGGCACAACACTTTGGTCTGATCGGATGCTCCATCCTGAACGACCAACCACTTGCTCCTTTGCATGTTGTGTGTGTACATATGTATGGTTCTTTGCATGTTCACCAACCTTTTTGTATATTCAGGTCACTGCCTCCACGACACACCCATTTCTTCATGCCACGTCCACCATGGCACGCCCATCTCCTCCGATCACTGCCCCCTCGACACACCATCTTCGAGCCGCTGCCGCCACGACACACCCATCTCTTTTGGACACTACTGCTTCGACACACCTTCTTCGGGCCACTACCTCCACGGTACGCCCATCCTTTTCAGTCATTGTCATCTTGGCACACCTCCTCTAGTTATTGTAGCCTCGGCATACTTTCTTCAGGTCACCTCCGTCATAGCATGCCCATCTCCTGGACACTGTCACTACGACACACCCATTTGTTCGGGTTGCTATCTCTATGACATGCCTATCTTTTCCTGAGTCACTGCCCCATGGTACACTCATCACCTCTGTCATATGACTGTCTGCACTTGCATTTGTTGTTTGCATGGATAGCGAGTCAGGCTCGTTAGGAGAGTGACCTTGTGTCGGTCGCGATGCCTTAATGACCATTGCTTGCTGGGTTGATCCCGGTGAGCAATGCAAGTTAAGTCATTGAGATTGACACGAGTATGACTGTGCTAAAGATCTAATAGATCTAACTTGTGTCACCTCTTTTCGTGACACCCTTTAGATCCCTTGGATCATTAGGATGGGGTTGGTATGATGACCTCATCAAATTCATACTATTCCTAGACTTAACCCGCACTTTGATACTAGGTTGATGTACTTTTTGTTAGATGGTGTGTTAGGCTAGGATTTAGGGTGCTATGTATTCTTTTTGATACCTGGCTATTGTTCCATAGTGGATTGGTTGCCCTAGCCATATATCTTTTTCTTGCATTATGCTTGTAGTGTGACTGCATGTTGCATATGTGTGGTAGTATGTTAGGGCATTTTTCTGCAGGGAGTCATGCCTATTTATGCACACACACAGGTACTGCTATTGAGGAGCATGTGATGATTTTTTAACCTTTTTCTTGTAGGTACTATTAGCTCCCCCATTTTTAAGGCATGGCTCATGATACGTTATATGCATGTGAGCTTTCCCGCCAACACTTATTTTCATGCAGGATTGTGTCTTTTTCATTTATCTATGTACCTTTAGAGTTTAGGACAGTCCTGTAGCAGAAATAAGATATGGGCACGGGTACCGAGACATTAAGAGCAGGAACCACGTAGAGGGGGACCAGGAGTAGATGCTCATGCCCCGTATCTTAATTCTACATTTTATATAAGTATATAATTAGGATTTGGCATGTATATGCAGAGTACGACCACCTTTTTCTTTTCTGAAATATGTTGCCGACTCACCAGCATCGGCCTATTTATTATTTTGATTTAGTTTATTTTATTTTTTTCCATCATATTGCATGGCTGCACATTTTCATGTGTTTTCTTTCTTTCTTTCTGTGGTTTATCTAGGATTTCACAATGCAACATAGACACTTTAAGACTTAAATTCCTAATTTTTGTACAAAATTCTAAATAAATTTTTCAAGATAATTAAAATTTAGGATTTATAAATTACAATTTTACTTCTCCTACATATACTAATAGGGCCTCCATAATACTTAAGGACGGCTCTAGATAACTGCATCATATTTGCATATCCTGAGGAGAAGCCCCCGTGCTTCTTCAACCTGACTGGCCCAACATATCTTTTATAGGTGGTTTTCTTGTGCACCTAGGGTGTTAGAAGGCTCCTTGACGTAGACGGGGTTTAAGTCCTTTTGTTTGGAGTGTTTCCAGCCTTGTAGTTGAACCTCCACTTTCTTTTCTTTCTTGATGCATCCTGGCCACTTCGGCAGGTATCAGTCCCACCTCTTAGAGCTCCAGCTTGTAGTCATAGGATAGTGTTTCTTTCCTTTGATCTTAGGGCTACCGAGGTTCCCGTGGACGACAAAATTCATGGATTGCTAACTAGGGATCTCAGGACGTGTTGGGTCGACTACCTTCACGACCGAGTAGACTTAGGGTCCAAGTAGCTATGAATAACGGGTCTATGGTACCCCAATCTAGTTACCTCTACCTTCTAAGATCACTCTACCTCTCTTTTGTTGAATCCCTTTGAGCCCTGTATCTCCTTGATTTCATTGATATCATTTTGATGACCCGATGCTGATGAGCTGCCGCCCATTTGGGATACGATGATTTGTCCTCTACCCCCTTTATGGCCCGGACGTGCTTTGAAGTGTTGGCATATCTCTATCATGATGATTTAAGTTATTTTGTGGGCCTCGTGTGTCGCTGAACCGCTACCCATTTCGGGATGTGAGAGACTCACTATCTGCTCGATTGCTTAGTGTGAGCTTTAAAGCATTGAGATTGTTCCAACACAAAATAAACTTCTTTTGAGTATCTATTTCCCCAGGTTCACGATAATTCAAGAAAAACTTCTTTTATTGAGAGTATTCTTGGGTACCCCCCAAGACGTAATTAACCAAGTGGGATACGTCCCCTTGGGAGTGCTCTTGACCCCAGAACAGGAGCCTACACCTGAATCTCTGGTTTTGGGTAGTTTACGTAGGCATTCTTTCGCGGATATTGGTTTAAGTTGCTTTTGTCTGATCATGTTTGGGTGGACACACTTAACCTATCCTTGCAAGGTTTAATGTATGTAGGCTCTCCGCGTTTTGTATTTTCTCTTGTTTGTCATTTTATCATATGTACCTTCTTATTCAATTCCTCTCCTCTTCAAATCTCTAATTTGATTTGAGAGGGAGATTTATTCAAATGGGGGAAGTATACGACAATCAACAAGCTGGAAACTCCTTTTAAAATAAAAGAGAGAAAAAAGAATGAAAATAGAATGGTGATTCTGCTGGAGATGAGTCTCTCTCTCTCCATACTTGGAGTTTCTCTTGTGTGACTTGAAGATCCAGTGTATTCGCAAGAATGGTGACTCCGCTAGGCATGAGTCTCTCTCTCCATACTTGGAGTTTTCTTGGGTGACTTGTGGATCCCAACATATTCACAAGAATAAAAACTCCACTAGGGAATCTTCTCTCTCTCCATACTTGGAGTTTTGCTTTGGTGACTTGCGGATCCAAGCGTATTCACAAAAATGACGACTCTGGTGGAGATGAGTCTCTCTCTCCATACTTAGAGTTTCATTTTTGGGGTTATAGCCTCTCTCCGTATAAGTAGTTTCACTTATATTATCGTGACCTAGTTATCTTCCCTCGAGTCACAGTTGAGCCCTTTTTGTGAGAGCATGGTTTTCAGTCCATGTGTTAGTTGTTGGGGCAGTAATTTAATGTATTTTGTCCCTCTCTCACCCTCGACAGTTCGGTCACTACATTATCGTAAGCATTGATGTCGTTGTACCTTATGATTGGTTTCATGACCTCTCCTTGTTTCTGATTGTTGTCCCATTTTGCCCCGCGGCGCGAAAGAGCAGGAAGATGGATACGATCGCTACCATTAGGGTAACCCTTTCCCTTCTCCCAGAGAATTTTCTGTGCTTCTGAAGGTGTCATACCTTTCAATTCCTTCAAGCACTTCTTTGGGATTACCTTTCATGATGTTACACCCTCTGAGATGTTTGCTTTGTGCCCTCTCCCTTAAAAGGGGAGACGTGCATATTGAGTTGTTTCGACGCCCTCTTAGGCGTCTCGCTCTGTGACCTCCCCCTTAAATGTGGAGACGTGCATATTGAGTTGTTCCTACACCCATTGAGGTGTTTGCTGTGTGCCTTGCTCCTTAAAAGGGGAGTCGTGCGTATCGAGTTATTTTTACTGCAGTGGCTCGTTTCACGCCTGCTTCTTTTGCAAAAAGAGGATGATGCTCGATAACGACGTGTCGTAGCACCTGACTGCCGTTTCTAGACATGTACCTCTGTGTTCTCACTGATCTCATTACCATAGGCAGGTGAATCTTCTGTTAGCAGTATATTTTTCACTGCTATCGTCAGTGTGACTTCAGTCTCGTTTCTCTCTCTGTTCCGGTTCCCCTTGAGATTTTTCTTGTCCCTCGATTAGGCGGGAAGGCCAGAAGGACTATGAATAGATTGTTGTGAATTTAGTAGCATGTTCTGCTTCAGGTTTCTATACCTGTCCCGATTCTAGTTTTGGAGGTGCCTTTGACTTTTGAATTATGAGTTGTTTAGTTATTGTCCCTGGTTGTGCAGACTACATCCCCACCAGATGCTTGTTGTGTGCCCTCCTTTGAAAAGGAGGGGTTGTGCATGTGACACTCCTTTCGTTGTAGAAGTTTGTATCACTGCTACTTTTTCCTCTAAAAAGAGACTAGTACTAGGCATTGCGCTAAGACGTACTTTATCATTCTAGCCTCTCTTGTAGTCCTTCCATATTTTGAGGATTTCCATCTTCGAAGATGTTGCACTATCTAGGAGTGTTAGAGTTACCTTTTATAGTACCATCCTCTGACGGTACGGACCACGTCCCCACCATGACTCATTTTGGTTCCGACCAGGGATGACGCTGAGATCCTGTTAAATGAGAATCATTTCTCTCCTCTGTTTGGTTGTGTGACTGCTCTCCAGCTAAGATTGCTAGGAGGATCTTTCCTCCTCAGGATGCAGGCCATTCTCACCCTGCAGTCCTTGTTGTTACTGTTGTCATGAGTTCTCTGACCAAGAAGATCATAGGAGCAGCTTCCTCTTTAACAGGAAATATTTTTGCTGGTTTGATGACCATCCCAACCCCCGTTGTTCCGGGTTTCTCTAAGGTCTCGCTTGTCCTTACATTGGGCAAGGGCGTCTAGAGGAATAGGAACGGACCGCTGCAACTATGGCAGCTGACTCAATCACAAGTCTCTATACCTGTTGGGATTCCACTTTTCCCTTCTATGAGTATTGGGTCCTCTTCCATGAAAGAAGTTCCATATCCGGATCATTCAGATGTCCGAACAAACTTCTTTATTTTTTTTTTATCTTATAGACTCTCGTAGTAGGAGATCGGGGTCCACCTATCGGTCCATTATGAGGATGGGATATTAGTTTTCTGTCATACATGCCATGAGACCCGCCAAGGTGTTGCATGGGACCCTTGGTATGGTACTTAGTGCCACTGTACCAGATGTTGCGCCAGGTATCATTGATGATCATGTTGGAGTGGCTTTTGCCCACATTTTGATGTGCCCACTTTTTCCATGAGCTATAAGGAAAATATTGTGGCTTCCTCTTCATTGTGCTAGATAAATTTTGTCTTGCAATGATAAAGGAATATCTGGGGTGCACCCCCGCCAATTCTCACGTTATTTGAGGACAAAAGTTTATCGCCCTAATTTGGTGAATACCTAGTGGGTTAGGTGAATTCCTGTCACCATGTCTCTTGATATCCCGATGTTGCATGTAGAATGACGTTCTACATTTAACGGTGAGGGATTTACTTGCCTTTGCTTTGAAGAGTGATTTATCCTACCTCTTTTCTCCTACTAAGAAAGGCTAATATTGATGTTTTATACTCCGACTGAGCGACACCCCCAAAACCTCTTATCGACAACATCTTGTATCATCTATACCATTTTTGCTAGTTTTGGTCAATCCATGTTTAGCTAGGATATGCATTTCCCAAGCTGTTTGAGAGTGCCTCATTCAGTTTGAGCTATGTTTGACTTTTGGTTAGGCTTTTGATGAGAGCATTTCTTTGCTAAAACCATTCTACATGTCTAAGCATTTGTTTTAGTCAGTTACTCTGAACCTGACTAGGATTTGGTGCCTCACCTATCAAGAGCCTTGTTGACTTTTTAGTCTGTTCTTGATGAAAGAGCATCATTTCAAGATTGATCCTCTCTCTCATATCCATCCTGATGGATATGCTTTATTTGACTTTATCATCTTGTCAATAGTCATGTTGCCTAATCAGAACATTCTGTCACTACAATTAGTCCATGACTCGTTAGGATACCTCGATATCTGACATTACTGGTTAGACCTCGTTACTTATCTAACCAAGATATCTCTGCATTTCTTAATGCTCCGAATCCAATTTCTGGAGGTTGTTGAGATGATTCCAAAAGGACCATGCCCCTTAGTTGATCTTGTCTTGGGTTCACCTTTGATGATTCCTGAGGTTGAATCTAGGATAGACCCTGAGAATAAGCTTGGAGTAGACCATGTATGCATCTTAGGATTTGCAAATCCTCATGGTTTGGGGGATTTGAAATAAGTCTCAATGACTGAATCCCTTCCCTTTAGTGAACTTTCATCTAAATTCTGAGAACACCTCTGAATGACTAGATGGGTGTCATTGAGATGTGAGTAGTTTTAGAGACTATTTAGATCTCTTACTTTTCCATTCAGCTAGACCATGGAAGCTTGACAAGTAATGAATCATAAAATCCTAAGAATCTTTATTTGGGAGATTTTTGAGTCAGAAGAAATTACTTTATAACAAAAAGAAGCCACCAAAAATATTCATTCTCAGAAAAACAAAAAAAATATGAAAGGCTTCAAAACAAAAGAAAAAGAAAGAAAAAAATCGCTCAACACTCCTGAGAAGAAGCTTGAGGTGAGTGGAAAGATCGGAAGCTTTAATATAAATAACTTTCTGATCTCAAAATTCTCCCAATAAGATCCTTAAGGATATTATGTTCAGAGAATTGTTTAAGTGACATTGGGCTGACTGATAAATCAGTAATGGATTTAAAAACATCTCCAAAATGAAAGCATTTCCTTGACACCTGGATATGAATGACGAGGCCTACTTAGGCTAATGGTGAAAAGAATTAAAGGACAGGGGCTAGGGAAAAGTACTTAAGGAAAATCTCACCTAGACCTGAATTTTGCAAAATCTCATATTTTACATGGTATATATGGTCATTCTATGATGCTTACATGAGAGCTCTTCGTACCAGATTAATTTGGTATGTCATGCTAAATCACTCTCGGCAGCAGTTGAGCCCGAGATATTAAAAAAAAAATAAAAGAGATTTTGATAAGCTCTATAAAAAATATATGCCAATAAAAAAATTTATGAATCGCATGAAAGGCTACTAGAAGCTTTGTGAGCTCTTCACCAACTACCTTTCCACGCTTTCTGCATCAACCCTCTGGGTCCGGCGGCCTTTCCTTTGGAAGAAGGCTTGCCATCTCGTGGGCTCTTCACCCACTATTTTTACACTCTATGCGTTGACCCCTAGGGTCCAATAGCCTTTCATCTAAGAGTTGAGCTACCTTTCTTACTGATTGATGCAAATGGATCTTTTCTAATGCCCCTATAAATGGGTAGTCTTATTTTCCATGTACTCATTGTACTTTATGAGTAAAATGCATTTTAAAACACATGCACTTCATATGATGATCACCTTGCATATTTCAAAAGATCACTCATAGTTCACTATAGTTTTATGTAGAATAAATCTTGTTTTTCTTTTAATTTGATTGTCGGCTTACATTTCAAACAAAGTGGAAGTCCTGCGGGCGCCTTATACCTGATGCGGCCACCAATCTTTATAAGAGAAGCCTTGCCTTTCTCTTATCTTGTCTTTTGTCGATCTACTTTACTCAGGGTTCAAAGATTACTACTCCCGCTTGTTGTGAGTATGGTTGATATACAAATCCCGTTCATCCTTATGAATGTGAAATATGTGTTTGTACCGCTTGCTTTGAATGAATGTGGTTGAGATTCATCTATGCATGTGGTTTAGCTTAAAGGCTGAACATTTTTGTGGGTAGACCATTATCATAGTCTAACCCCACATATGCATCCCCAAGGTGTGAGCGATCCTTATCGCCATGAAGGGAAGAGGCATGTCACATTGGCTACAACACTCAGCTTACCTAGCCGATCTGTGTCTAAGCGGAGTGCCTTCATACCCACGTTAAAATCCTCAGTTGGGTCACCTCATTAGATGTTTTACAGGAGCCCCTTCTACAGGTTGTGCTACCTTTGGTTCCCTCTTGTAAGAGCTACTTTGTAAGCCTTTAAGGAATCCTCATTGGGGGACGCTTTTCTGAGATGAGTCATTATGTTCATCCATTTGTTGGATTTGATTACATCGTGTCACCCTTCTGATAGGAATTACCCTTTCAATTTTGGGGAGTCCCCAGTGAGAGTCTCGCTTAGCAAACTCCTAGCCAGGATGTCCCATGAGGGTTGGACCGCTTAGTCCACCTAATTTGATTAATTCGCTGCTTTGCCAGTAAGCATGTTGTATCAGTTGGAACACTCACTCACATAGCTGATCCGTGCCTAATTGAGATGCTCAATACCTGATGAGATTGTGACATTCTCCTCAATAGGGACTACTTTGCTTGTTCTGGAGGAAATTTCCAATGTGGTTTACGCTTAGTCGTGGATTATTAAAAAACACCATAATGTTGGACATCTATGCATCCAACCATCCTTGATACATCTATGGTATTTTGGTTGATTTGATCGACTTTGCTCTCCATCTTGAAGTGCGTGTCGCACTAATTCAAGCACTTTGTAGCCTTGTTTAGTCGATGTATAAGACGGGTATCTTTATGCCTGTAGAAAAAGAATCCCCAGCAAGGGTCATATAGATTTCCCAAAGAGGGATCACCTGAAATCCCCACTGAGAGTCACTTTGTTGAGATCATTCATAAGTGTTACGAGGTTGGATCTCTCTATGCATCCAGCACCTTTTTTAATGCCTCTTCTGATTGGTTTGAGTTTGTTCACCATGTCAGAATGAGATGTTAAAATCCCTACGATGCATTGGTGGAACCTTAAAGGTATCACCAACAAGAGTCATCTTATGGGTACATTTTGAGATCGCCTCTTCAGCGATTCCTTCGACTTGGTTGATCTTAATCACCATGTCTAGTCGCACGTCGTACTAATCTGAGCTCCATGCTAGCTCAATTAGTCCATGCTTAAGTTGGGTATTCTTACACTTGCAAAACTCCCCAGCAAGAGTTATATCGCTAGTGCTCATGAGGCACCCTGGTGGTTAGATCGTTATTGGTCATATAACCCTGTTGTTCTTCTCGACTACCTCGGTTGGTTCGGTCCACCACATTGAGTGCCACTTCGTATCAGTGTAATGATCGATCCATGGATCCCCAGAGAAAGTTTCTTCCCTCATTCTCGTTGAAGTGCTCTTATGGTTAGACCATCCTAGTCATGTAACCATGACTTTGTCTTGATCACTCTGGTTGGTTCTGACTGCCATGTCAAGCAACATGTTGTATCGGCTTTACCACCAATCAATGTTTTTTCAGGACACTTAGATGTTCAACTACACTCCGAGCATGTTACCTCAAGCTATTTAGCCATATACTCGCTCGCTTGATGCAGGGTCAAGATACATATCTCATGTATCATTTAACATGCATAGGCATAATACCTACTTTTTGTCCTACTTGATATTTGACTTGGCTGATTTTACTCTTTATGTCAGGTTGCATGTTGAACTAATATTAACTCTATGCTAGTTTGATTAGTCCATGCTTAAGTAGGGTATTCTTACACCCGTAGAATTCTCCAACAAGAGTTACCCCACTCAAGTTCACAAGGTACTATGAGGTTAGATTGCTTTGTTCATCCGACCCCCTTCGACACCTATTTCAACTTGGTTGATTTTCATCACCTCATTAAAGGACATGTTGCATTAGTTAGGACTACTTCAAATGGTTAACTGATTTGTGTTCGACCGCGATATTTTGATATCTAATGATACCTTGAGGTTGCATATGGTGAGGACCACTTTGCTCGACCTTATCGACCTGTCTTAGATTATTAGACTGCTTTGTTTAGCTAGCATATGACACCTCTCAAACCATACGCCATTCCAGTTAGTTCTTTCATGAGGGTGTCTCGTCCCTTAACGACCCTTTGGCTTTATAATCAAATACTTCAATGTGCCTTGAGCTATAGCACCTCAGAGTCTGCTCTGTTATGAGGACATCTTGTTTTTTGACATTTTCGGCTCTATAGCTAACTGCTTCGATGCTTCTTGAACCACACGATGTTCTAGTTGGTCTTTTTATGAGATCAGCTTGTTGCTTGACATTATAGCTTTATCATTGGGCTCCTTAGCCATTTTACTTACATGTTCAAAGAGTGATGTAAGGCCAGATGACAATCCTCACGAACATTGTGTAGGCGTTCAAGGTTCTAACACCTTGGTTGTTTTAGGGTCACGCCACTACGGCCTCTGGACCCCACTATCCAGAATAGATATAAGTCTCTAGTGCATTCCCCATGGACGACGTCTCCGATTTTGGTTTCTCAACCATCTAAATTTGGTGCTTCTCAAACCACACAACACTCTAGTCGGTGCTTCTATAAGAAAATCTAGTCATTTGGTGATTTAGCTTTGTTGCTCGGCTTCTTAGCCAGCCTTCACTACCTCTCGGGTAATAGTATAAAAATCTTAGTATTCATGAAAGATGTAGTGTGGGTGTTGAGGTACGCACCTCGATCAGTTTGCAGGAGGGATCAGTGTCTCATGGCTCTCCTTTCTAACTGATTAATGTGGACTAGTACTCAGAGGAGAACTGAAGTCCGTTGGCATTCTCCTTTCGATCTAGTCAACCTGTTACCGCTTAGTGAGCGATGTGAGGCCCCATGGCATTCCACATTAAAGTGACAGGCAGCTTCTTAGCCATCCTTCCTTCCTCTCATGAGCGACATAAAGTCCACACGACAGTCCTCATTGATGGAGCGCGGGTGTTGAGGTATGCACCTCGATCAGTTTATAGGAGGGATCGGAGCCCCTTGTCTCTCCTTCCTAACTGATCAATGCGGACTAGTCCTCAAATGTGAACTTTACGAAATTCCTTCTCAAACTAGTCAACCTGTTACCGCTTAGTGAGTGATATAAGTCCCCATGGAATTCCTCATTAAAGTGATGAACAACTTCATAGCCAACCAGCCTTCTATACATGAGCGACGTGTAGCCCGACAATCCTCATTGATGAAGCGCAGGCATTTGAGCGTCTAACCCCTTAGTGTTGTGTGGTCATGACTCTACGACCTTTGAACTAGGTCATATCTCTACGACCTCTAAACCTATTTTATGGTTATGCCTCTACATCCTCTAAACCACTTTTTTGAGTCGTGCCTATACAGCCCTTGAACTCATTTGTTGGTCATGCCTCTACGACCCCTAAACCTATCGGGTGTGGTTACGTCTTTACGGCCTCTTAACCACTTTTCAGAGTCATGCCTCTACAGCCCCTGAACTCATTCGTAGGCCATGCCTCTATGACCCCTGAACCTACTGGGTGTGGTCATGCCTATACAACCTTTGAATCACTTTTCAGGGTTTTGCCTCTACGGCCTCTGAACCCATTGTCGGGATGGATGCAAGTCTCATGTGCATTCCCCCCATCCCCCTAGAAGTGGATGTAGTCCTTGTGGCTTTTCTTTCCTAGGGTGCTTGACTCTTTTTGATCGCTTGGGTCATATCACATCACTAACCTAAGCTCGATAAAAAATTGAGCAGCTTCCAACAAGTGCACTGTGCCTTGACTGTGCAACACATTTGTTAGGGGTTCTTTGTTGGCATTAATTTTTGATGTCATGAGTGTAGGGTGTCCACCAGCATGACTCGGGATAGTCTACAGCCCATTCGTAACATCCGGTAGTTTAGATACCCACCCAGGAGCTTCTAGCATGTGTTGAGGGGCACGTAGCCAAGGTTATTCTGCTAGGCTTTGGCTTTCGCCTAGGGGAAGGCCGACTGAAATTTAGCACGTTGGACGAATTTGATCAGGTCGACGAATATTATTCATTGCATTGCGCGCAAAATTAACTCAATTTGGCTTGATCGTCAAAAAAATCATCTAGACGACCCCGAATGACGAAGCGAACCATGCCAGTGCGTCTGGAACTTTGATTTTACCTAGTGGGGCGTTTATTTCACCACGATAGCGCGTTCGGTGAAAACTGCACAAGATGGGGCCTTAAATGATAATAATAATATTATTATTATTTTCATTATAAAAAATAATAATAAAATATTATCTTTCTTAAAAAAACCCACGCTACCTCCCTCTATCTTGATCGCTCCTCCTCGCAGCCGCCACAAACTTCGCGAACCCTAGCCATCATCTACTCCCTCGCTGTGACTCCTCGCCGATGACTATCCTCCAGTAGACATCCCGTAGGACTGCCACTCCCACCAGCAATTGAAGACTCGTCTCAAGTTTTCCCTCTTGTGAATGCTCGCTACTCCCACTCCGAGCTCTCTCATGAAGCACCTGCAGTCTCCCCTTCTTCACCGACGACGATGACGCTGCAGGTCACTTCCGCTAGAGCTCCCTCCACTCCGGCACTGCTCGTTGCCTGTTCTACTCTACTGACCGCAACTCCTTCTCCCTCTCATTTTCGCAAAACAGCCAGCCGGTCGGGCCTCTACTCGTGAACGAGATAGCCCGCTGCTCCTCTTCTCACAAGCAACCCTTCAACGGCCTCCTCCTCACCAGTCATATGTGCCTCCAGCCTGCTAGATCCGTGGGGTCCTCCTTTGCCAGATATCTCCCTCCTTGTTGGACTTGTGATTCACTGGCGTCTCTTTTGCGCCAGCGAAAATCAATGAGAAGAACGTCGGATATTTGGTTGTCCTCCGCATTTCTTTTGCTCCCGGTGCTCACCGTCGGTGAGCTAACTCCTCCACCTTGTCATCCTACCTTCTCGGCGAATGGATACTTTGCTAGAGCATTTTGACGTTGCCAGACAGTGAGTGTTCTCACTGTTTGAGGAGGTGCAAAAAGGTCTTTCACCTCGAGGGAAAGGCCTTCATTGGTGCTTCTTCCCCGTGACATTCTCGTGGGTTCCCCTCCTTTGCCGGCATGGAACAACCCTCTCAAATGTACATTTTGGTCGTATTGTCATATACTGTGATATTTACCAAATGTACTTTGCATACCTCTCTGATCTCCTTACCCTCATTTCTTGCTCGTGTATGTGACTCGTTGTGAGGTAACCTGGCGTACAGACCGGACACCGGTGACTCGATGAACTGCCTCTCCTTTAGCATAAAGAGAACGTGTCTGCAATCGTCATGGTGGTGAGATTTCCTACCTCTT
Organism: Phalaenopsis hybrid cultivar; assembly: GCA_002079205.1. Classification (NCBI taxonomy): domain Eukaryota; kingdom Viridiplantae; phylum Streptophyta; class Magnoliopsida; order Asparagales; family Orchidaceae; genus Phalaenopsis; species Phalaenopsis hybrid cultivar. The sequence goes on along the minus strand of JXCR01146924.1, from coordinate 656,203 downwards.
AGCCAGCCTTAGGAAAAGTGGAGCCTAGGTGTGTGGGTTCGATCTCCCACACGGGGTGCGTGGGCTGACATGGGTCGGCGTGATGATGTGCCTGCATGATGGATTGTTGGTTTTCCTAGAGATAGCCTTTAGGTTAGGACTTCTTGTGCATAGCCAAACACCCTCCATAGATTTGAGTGTCTCCAATTTGTCGTGAGCCTTAGATATTTACCCTGCTGGGTTGGAATCCCAATTTACCATGATTTTAACGCTCCTAACCCCTCTTGGATGGATTAGTTGAGTTCCATCTTAGAGGACGGGAAAAGCTTTGTAGCTAGTCTGTCTTATATGATCGTGGGTGTTCGTAGAGTGGAAAAAGCTTTGTAGCTAGTCCGCCCTACGAACGATGGAGAGTTTCCCCTATGAGAAATCAAAGGGGTAAACCCTCCACATTACCATGCCAAAGCTGGAGGCGGCAATGCCACAAATCCAAGTGCGTCAGCCCTAGGTTTCCCAGGTGAGGTTGTTAGTACGAGCGTGGCTTGCTATCATATGTGGTCATTTGCACATCATTATTTGCATGTGCATGTCTTGCATGTTACATATTGTATGTCATATATTGCACTTGCACTTGCACTCTGCACATTACATTTGCACATGGACCTTGCACCTTGCATTTGCACTTGCACCTTATATCTTGCACTTACACTTCCATCAACACCACTTGTACCTCGATCGTTCATCCCGGACAGGTCAGCACCACTTGTGCCTCAGTCGGTCATCCCAAAACTGGTCACATTACTTGTGCTTCAGCCGGCTACCCCAGCCCGGTTGGCACAACACTTTTGTTTGATCGGATGCTCCATCCCGATTGACTAACCACTTGATCATTTGCATGTTGCGTGTGTACATATGCATGGTTGTTTGCATGTTCACCTACCTTTTTGCATATCCGGTCACTGCCTCCATGGCACACCCATTTCTTCGGGCCACTGCCGCCACGACTCGCTCATCTCTTCTGGTCACTGCCGCCTCAGCACACCTTCTTCGGGTCGCTGCCGCCATGACACGCCCATCCCTTTTGGTCACTGCTACTTTGACACACCTTCTTCAAGTCGCTGCCTCCATGACATGCCCATATCTTTCGGTCACTATCACCTCAGCACACCTCCGTTATTTCCGCCTCGGCATACTTTCTTCAGGTCGCCGCTATCATGGCATGCCAATCTCCGGGTCACTACAACTTTGGCACACCCTTTTGTTTGGGTCGCTGTCTCTATGACATGCCCATTTTTTCCCGAGTCACTACCCCACGGTACATTCATCACCTCTATCATATGACTATCTGCACCTGCATTTACATGTTTTCTTGGATAGTGAGTCGGGCTAGTTTGAAGAGTGACCCCGTGTCGCTTGCGATGCCTTAATGAGCCTTGCTTGCTAGGTTATTCCTGGTGAGCAATGTAATTTAAGTCATCAAAATTGGAACGAGTATGACTGTGCAAAAAATATAATAGATCTAACTTGTGTCACCACTCTTCGTGACACCCTTTAGATCCCTTGGATCTTTAGGATGAGGCCAGTATGGCGACCTCGTGAAAGTCATACTATACCTAGACTTACCCCGCACTTAGATACTAGGTTGATGTACTTTTTGTTAGATGGATTGCTAGGCTAGGATTTAGGGTGTTAGGTAATTTTTTTTATACCTGGCTATTGTTCTTTGCTGGATTGGTTGCCCTAGCCAGGTATCTTTCTTTTGCATTGTGCTTGTGGTGTGATTATATGTTGTATATGTGTGGTAGTATGTTAGAGTGTTTTGCTGCAGGGAGTCATGCCTATTTATGCACACACACATGTACCACTATTGAGGGAGCATGTGATGATTTCTGACCCTTTTGCTTACAGGTGCTATTAGCTCCCCCACTTTTAAGGCATGCCTCATGATATAGCATATGCATGTCAGTTTTCCCGCTGACACTTGTTTTCATGCAGGATTGAGTCTTTTTCTTTTCTCTATGTACTTTTCGAGTTTAGGAGAGTTGTGTAGCATAAATAAGACACGGACACCGGTTTTGAGACGTTTAGCGCTCAAACCACATGGAAGGGGACCCGGAGCAGATGCTCATGCCCGGTATCTTAATTCTGCATTTTATATTGATGTATAAAATTAGGACCAAGCATGTTTATGCGAAGTTCGACCACCTTTTTCTTTTCTAGGATATGTTGTCGACCCAGCAACACTAACCTGTTTATTATTTTAATTTGGTTTATTCTACTTTTTGCATCATATTGCATGCCTGCACATTTGCATATATTTTCTTTATTTCTTTCTATGGTTTATTTGAGATTTCACGATGCAACATAGGCTCTTTAGGACATAAATTCCTAATTTTTCTACAAAATCCTAAATAAAACATTCAAGATAATTAAAATTTAGGATTAAAATATTCAAGATTTAAAAATTGCAATTTTACTTTTCATGCATATACTAATAGGGTCTCCACAATACTTAAGGACCACTATAGATAACTACATCATATTTGCATGTCCCGAGGAGGAGCCCCGTGCTTCTTCAACCTGGCTGGCCCAACATATCTTTTTATAGGTGATTGTCTAGTGCGCCTAAGGTGTAGAAGGCTCTCTAACCCAGACGGGGTATAAGTCCTTTTGTTTGGAGCATTTCCAAATTTGTAGCTAAACCTCCACTTTATTTTCTTTCCTAAGGCATCCTCGCCACTTTGGCAGGTATGAGTCCCACATCTTGGAGCTCCAGCTTGTAGTTATAGGATAGAGTTTCCTTCCTTTCACCTTAGGGCTACCGAGGTTTTTGTGGACGACGTAATTCACGGATTGCTGATAGAGGATCTCAGGACTTTTTGGGCTGACTACCTTCACTACCGGGTAGACTTAGGGTCCTAATAATTGTGGATGATGGGTCTGTGGTACCCTGACCCAGTTACCTCTACCTTTTAGGATCACTCTACCTCCCTTTTATTGAACCACTTTGAGCCTTATCGCTCCTTGAGTTTGTTGATATCATTTTTACGGCCCGATGCCGATGAGTTGCCGCCCATTTGGGATACGACAATTTGTTATCTACCCTTATGGCTCGGACGTGTTTTGACGTGTTGGGATATCTCCACCAAGATTATTTAGGTTATTTTGTGGGCCCTATGTGCCGATGAGCCGCTACCCATTTCGGGATGTGAGAGACTCACTATCTGCCTAATTCCTTAGCGTGAGCTTTGAAGCATCGAGATTGTTTCAACATGGAATAACCTTCCTTTGAGTACCTATTGCCCCAGGTTAATGATAATCCAAGTGAAACTCCTTCTATATAGAGTATTCTTGTGTACCCAAAAAGTTGTAATTAACGAAGTGAGATACGTCCCCTTGGCAGTGCTCTTAACCCCAGAATAGACAACTACACCTGACTCTCTGGTTTTAGGTAGTTTACGTAGGCATTCTTTCGTGGATATTGCTTTAAGGTACTTTCGCCTGATCTTGTTTGGGCGGAAACTCTCAACATATCCTTGTGAGGTTTACTGCACGTAGGCTCTCCACATTTTATGTTTTCTTTTGTTTGTCATTTTTTTTGTATGTCCCTTCTTATTCGATTCCTCTCCTCTTCGAATTACTAATTTGTTTTGAGAGAGAGATTTATTCAAATGGGGGAATTATACGATGATCAATAGGCTGGCGACTCCTTTTAAAATAAAAGAGAGAAAAATGAATGAAAACAGTAATGAAAATACCTTAAGGTTAAAAATTTTTAGTGTGGAAAAAGCTAAGTATTGTGTAACTATCTTTAGTATGAAAAATTGTATTTTGAAAAATTTTGAAATTCAGACCTTTTTTTTTTGAAAACTTAAATTTCTTTTATTAAAATTAATTTTCAAAACCGTTATTATATTGTTAAGTGAAAGAAAAATATAAACTCTTTGCTTTTGGAAAGAAAGAGTGGAATTCAAAATCATTAAAGGTCTATCTAGATATAGTAATCATTGCCAAAAAAGAATAAAAAAAAGAAAAATAAAAAGAAAAGAAAAACAAAAAGAAAAATAAAAGAAAAAGAAAAGAAACTTTCATATAACTGTAAAAAGAAAAGAAACTTTCATAGTTACTTGATGATTTATTTAATTGGTATCAAACTTTCATTCCTATTTTAGCATCTTAAGTTTATGTAAGATTATATTGCTAAGTAAAATTTTATTATCTAAATTTAGTTCTCCATATGTGTTCGATATTCCAGACGTAATCAGAAAATTTTATATTACTTAATAATGATACGTATACTTGCGTAGTATCCCATATTGAAATATTATCACTGCATTCTTATTTACTTCATAGTGAAAAATTTACCTAGCTTTTACTTTGAATCAAATTTTTGGCTTTGTTGCAAATTAATAATAATTATTAAGAAAATTAATCATATAACCACATATATCGCATTTTACATCAATATATATAGAAAATCAAAATCAAGGGGCTACTGACGAAGACCCTAGTCATTTCTTTGGAGATATCTCAACTCTTTGCCTCTTCTAAGGATGCTTTATAGGAATCATCTTTGCGCTCAAACATACCTCTGCCTTTACTTTGCCTTATTGAGTTGACTTATTCCAAGGAACAACAGATTGTTCAAAAATATGCATGGTTGGTTGGCGTACTTTACATATAAGACTTCTTTAACTATCTTATAAGGAAATTATCATTGTTCTCTTCCTCTTCCTCCTCACCTGATTCCACCACATTAACTATGAGAGCATTACCCTTGAAAATTGGTAACTAAGCAGACCTAATGGTATGGGATACTATAATGATCAAGGCATTGTTTTATCTAATATCTCTTCCATAAAAGCCATCAAGGGTCAATAACTCCGTTGACAGTGAGTTTTTTGTCAAATTTAATGAAAATGACATTGTCAAGAAAGTAATAAAAAATAGTTATAAGTCAAAATAACATTAAAGAAACTTAACACTTCTTCTAAGGATGACAAAAAACTTAGAGATTATATCTTCTTTAAAAGGGTATGTGACATGCTCCTCAATCTTAATGCTCTTCCCTGTCAAAATAGAGACTTCAAGCTCCACAGTGGTCATCGCAAGGAGCCCTAACCTCTCCTTTAGGAATGGTTGCATCCTTGTAGGGATATTCCGACCATCTTGCTTCACATGAAATAGAACTTTCTCCTCTAGTCAGGGATCACTCTTTTGAGACTCAAAATTTTAATCATGGTGGAGGAAAATATCACTGAACTATATAAATGCTTTAACAAGCATCGACCTCTTCTTTATAATGACATTGACTGAAAAACTTATAGGTGTCAGTGTGCATCAGTGTTAATGTGGATGACAAACAACCTTGTTAGTGTTGGTTGATGTTAGCATTAGTGTCATCCAGTGACAACAATATCACTGTTAATATTGAGTGTCAATAAGGTTGGTGTTGGTTTTGAGTATCAAAGTTAGTGCCAATATTGAGCGTAAACATTGGTTTTGACATTAGGCATTACCATTAGTTTAGATGTTGAGAGTTAGTAATGACCATCCAATTTAGTAGTGATGATGAGCTACTTCCAATTAGAGCTTTATTATGTCCTTAGAAATCATTCTTGTGACCTCATCCTTGCCTCCCTAAATGTGTAGAAGTTAATACTAATTTTTAGATTTTTTAAGAGGTATTTTCTAACACTTATTCTAGAAATCATAGTACTATATTAGACACCAAATATTTATCCCCATTAACATGTAACATTCAATTAACCCAATGAACACACATGATATGAATTTCATTATTATTAAGCACACTTAAGAATCATTAGACAGATGATTGATTTTCATGAGTTGAGCAAGCACAAGTAATTAGTATGCCAAGAAGATAAATCAAATGAAGCTCGTGGACCAATATAGTTGATTTGATTGTGTCTTTCATATGTAAGGCTCACACATCTCAAAACCTTATAAATCTTATAAACAAGTAAGTTGGCAATTGTGATTAAAAAAATAAATGATTTTTAAATGTAAGGAATTAATTTCGAAAAATTATTTACTTATATATCTAAATGCTTTTAAAAGAATATCTTGATAATTAATTTGAAGCAATAATTTTTTTTATTATTTTAACTATTTTAGAAAAATATAATAGAATAACCTTTGTAAAAATAAAAATATAATTAAAATAGGCTTAGAGAGGGCATGGAAATTATACATTATAGTCCTTTGTAAATTTTTAATATATAGATTTTATTTTAAGAAAATTTTAATGATGATCGTTAGCCATTTAAATTTAAAATTTGGATGATATAATATGAGAGTTCAAACATTTTTATGGCGAGAAAAAATAAACTAATTTATTTGTTTATTAACCTAGTATTTAGGGTTAGTGATCATTTTATATATATATATATATATCTATTGGGTAAGGAGCATTATTGGGCTTTGATTCTATTAAATGAAAAAAAAGTTACAAAAATGGGGAGGGGAGGTGGAATCCCAAATCTAAAAAGACAAATTAAAGGAAACACACCCCTAAAGGTTCCACCTCCCTCAGTACAACTCCATGAAAGAAAGAAAGACGAAAAGAAACAAGTATACCCCCAAAACACAAAAAAAACACAAAAAAACTCAAAAAAAAAAGTATACATGTGCAACAAAAAAACAATCAAGAAAAGAGCAAAGCAAAAATTAGTAAGCACTCCCAGCAAATGCCATCCAGATAGCACTCCCAACAAATACCTGTTCCGAGAATTAGTCCCATCAAACATTGCCAAGTTATCAGGTGTAGTCGGTGTGATGCCAAGCTCAAGGTGAAGACACATGAGAAGCCAACACAAGCAAAAAAAGAAATAAAGCATTATAGAGTGGGTTGAAAATTGCAACAAAACGAATGACAACGACCTTGCAAACACTCCAAATCAGTAAAGAAATAACTGCCACCATGATAACAAAAGATTGTGGCATGGAATTTCCATAACACAAGGAAACACCATAAAAAAACCTGATCCAACAGACAAAGAATCTTGCAATTTCTAAAATGACAGAACCAAAATTATCTTCCCAAGCTTGTAACCTGCACCAATCCTTAAAAGAGAACCAAATACAATAGCTTATAGTAAGAATAGCATGCAGAATAACTTGCAACAAGAAAGTTACTTGCCGAAAACTTGATCTAAAAGTCAAATTATCTTCCCATGCCTGGAACCAACTGAATAACCTGCAACAGCTTATAGCTATCAATTTAAAGAAAATATCATTTATTACTTTCAAGAAGGAACTCCAACCAGCAATCAAAAGGAGATAAACTCATAGTATATGTGAAGTAGAAATAGAAGAGCAGCTAAACAACCAAATAAAGCTGTTATATGAAGCCAGGAGAGAAAAAAGCATATTGACATCAAGGGTAATCATCTCAAATGCAAAACCAAATGCAGCAAGAGAAGTAGAAAAGCTAACTCTTGATGTAAGGATCATCCAACATATCACCCAGAAGGAGGGTTTTAAGATAGGAGGTAGGTTTAGTGCCAACAGTAATGCCAACATCCCCTTTTTTAGAGAGCCAATTAGCACCGACATTCCCCTCCCTATATATAAAACTTTATTGAATCATAAGTTGATTAGTATTGATAATGACTGTTATACATTTAGTAAGCAAGTAAGAAACCAAACAGGCTTTTTTGTTTTAGTAAGTATGTTAAAAAGAGTTTGTGAGTTAGTCTCAATAACAACACATCTCAGATTAAAAGAGACAAAAACCATCAACGCCAGAAGGACTACCCAACCCTCTGCCCAAGAAGAGATGAACCAATGACAGTTGAGGTAAAGTATACAAGGTATTTCCCTGTTTCATCTCGAAAGAGGGCACCAGCCCCTGGAGCATTAGAAAACCAACTTCAACCTATATTGGATTTAAACCGGCCAAAGGAGGGGGGCTACTAACTTAGCAAAGTTGGTCTCCTACACCTCTCAGGCATATGTAAATCACCACCACATCTCAGATTTCTACAAGCTTTATGATAATTAACAAGGATATAAGAAATAGTAAGAGAGGGGGTAGGAGGTGAAACATTATGTTTGTAACTGTTTCTAGCAGACCAAATGAGCCACAACACCATAAGAGGGAAATAATGCAATTTTTTGTCTATACAGTTTGCATCCTTCCAAGCCCCTAGAAAATCATCCATATAGAATCTTAGAAGCCAACGAATCCCAAACATTATACCAAGATTTGCCCAAATTTCTCTAAAAAAAGAGCATTTATAAAATAGGTGAGAAAAAGATCCAACGTCTCGTTTACATATATAGTAAAAGGAAGCAAATCTCAACTCTTTCAACTTAAGAATGTCATTTAAAAGTAATATGCAGGAGAAAAGTTTCTGTAAGAAAAAAGAGGCGGAGGGAGAAATGAGAGCATGTCATATCAGGTGCCCCACTTCCATTTTTGAAAATTATGAATTTGTGAATATAGCATTTTGGTAATGGCCACTATGGATTGAAATTTTCACATAGGAATATCTTTCTTATGAGTTTGTGTAGGAATTCTAGAGATTAAAGAAGCTTTATCTCCCACAAAAGACAATAATTTAGTAAGGTTTTAGTTCCCATCATTCCAACAATCAAAGACAAGTAAATGTGTATCAGAATAGAGTAAGGGAAATCTATGAGGTTGGACATACCCCAATGGTCATGCCGGAAGGATATCTTTCCATCTCACACATCCCAAAAAATAAAATTAGCAGCCACCAATCTAGCTTGTAAAATTACCTTCCAGAGTTTAGAATCTCCAATCTTCTATGTAACAGTGGAAGGATGTGCAGATGTTCTATACTTGTGGTACATAAATTGGGCCCATATTGAATCACCAGCTCTAAATTTAAACCATAGATTATTCATATTTATATCAATTAATTGTTGAAAAGTTTTAAAACCAAGTCCGCCAGATAGCGAGGTTTACATAATTTTTTCCAGTAAGTCCAAATTTTACTATCTTCACCACCAGATTAGAGAAACTTATTGAAGAGTATTTTAAGTGTTTTTTTAGTACCCTTCTTAGTCTTAAAGACTTGCATTGCATACAAAGCAAGGATAAGGAGAACACTTTTTAGTAAGGTAGCCTACCGCCATTAGATAAAAAAATATTTCTCAAATCATTAATTTTGGATTTAATCTTGTCCACCACCTCATCCATTTGAGTTTGCTTCCTTTTTCCTCGGAGAATATTGACCCTAGGGTATTTAATGGAGAGATGTGCTAGATGAAAGCCAGTAAAATTAGTTACCCCAACTTTCAATATTGTTATGGACAGATTTCCCAAAGTATAAGGAACATTTTGCTTTTTTGAAAAGTAATCTAGACATGCTCTAAAAGTCATTCAATAAATGTAGAAAAGCTTTAATAGCAGACTTACTAGAATTAGACAATAAAATGGCAACATCCGCATAAGAAAGATGGCTAAACAGAATTTTAGCTTTATGAGAGTATTGGATATGAGGATGTTGAATGTGCAAACGATTTACAAGCTGAGAGAAGTAGTCAAAGGCAATAATGAAAGTAGTAGGAGAGAGAGGATCTCCTTGCTTAATGCCTCTTTATGCAGAAAAGAAACCATATGCTTTACCATTGACAAGAACACTATAATGGTTATTCTATAAACATCTTTGAATAAGTAAGCAAAGGTCATGATGGAAACCCTTAGCTTGCAAAATATTAAGAATGAAATCCCAACTAATAGTGTCAAATGCCTTCTTTATGTCAAGTTTAAGAATCATACTGCCCCCTCTACATTTTTTATTTAAGTCCTCAATCATCTCCTGGGCAAGCAATATGTTATCAGTAATTTCTCTATCTGTGATAAAAGCGGATTGTTGAGGGGAGACAATTTTGGATAAATGTGGTTGTAATCTATTCACAACCAACTTACTCAAAACTTTAGAAATGACAGTGGTATGAGATATAGGCCGAAAATTATCCCAACTTATCTTATCATTACTCTTAGGAATAAGCACAATCAATGCTGAGCTGAAGTACTTACATGGGTTGTCCCCAAGGAAAAAACTCTGTATAGTAAGAATAACTTCCCTCTTAATATTGTCCCAATAGTGTACATAGAAGGAGGAAGAGAACACATCCGGACCAGGGGCTTTATTAGAACTAATAGATTTAAAGGCTAAGATAATTTCCTTTTTGTCGGGAAGTTGAGATAGTGAGAGGGCAGTAATATAATCTCTTTCATCAGCAAAAAGTTCTGGATCAACAGGATTAACCTGTATACTAGATTGAAAAAGATTAGTAGAGTAATGAACAATACTGTTACCAATGTATCAGCATTAGTAAATATATCACCATTGGCATTTTGTATCTTCATAATATTATTTATATTTATTCTATGCTTAAGAAAATATTTGGTGTTTTTGTCACCAGCAGTAAAATGAGATATCATTAGCCTTTTGCTGTAAAAGTCCTTCCTCCAAAGAGATTGCATCCAGAAATGCTAGGTGAGCCTTTGCCATAGCATTAACCAAATCAGGCGAACCAACAACCTGAGACTCTAATTGATCAACAATTTGCTGAGCCTCTAACACTTTGATGTGAACATTACCAAAAACCTGAAAGTTCCATTTCTTCAAATTAGCAGCTAATTCTTTGTGCAATTGTCATAGGATAAACCAAGGGGTCCCAACACCATCAAATTTCCACACTTTTTGACCAAGACTTAAGAAAGTATCATGAGTAGTCCAAATATTTAGAAATTTAAAACTGGAAATGGAAGATCTAGCATTGAAAGCCAAATTAAGCAAAATGGGATTATGATCACAGGATGCATGATTTAAATGTTGGACTCAAATAACTGGATAGTAATTTAGAAATTGATAATTGCCCAAAAAAAGATCTATCCTTTGAGAGAGTAATCCCCTTCTCCAGGTGAAAGGAGAATCAGAATAGCCCAAATCAAAAAGGACAGCATCAGAAACAGAGTCACAAAAAAGGATTTATAAGTGCAGTGTCACGCCTGCCACCCCCCCCCCTCTTTTTAGCAGATTTCATTATCATGTTTCACAAACCAAATCTCATTAATAGTAGCATCAATCAGTTCTAACTTATGCCACAACAAGTACTTATCCTGCGAAAGTGAACTTGCATAGACAAAAGTAGCCCAACAATGGAAATCCTCCATCTTGAAATGAGTTAATACAAATTGCTCCTCAACATCAACAATTGTTAAAGTAACGGTGTGTTTCCAGCAGATCCAAATCTTATTATTTTTATTGTAAAAATGTTGATAGCTCTTGAAATTATTAAAAACTCTATTCTTGTTGACTGACACAAGAGGTTCCAAAATAACAAAATTGGAAAGTTTTTTTACCCTACAAAGATGTTTAAGTCTATTAAGGGAGGAAGGGCAAGCCACTCCCTTAATATTTCAAATTATTATGTTAAACATGATGTCTCAAGCTAGCCCTCCTAGAAGATCTAGAAGGGTTGCTTAATTGCTCTCCATCAGTATATTAAATGCCATCTTGTATGATATTACATGTATTCAGTTGAGAAAGTTCATTATTTCTTATAGTTTTCTTTTTGGTGTGTCGTTGGACTAGCCATTCATTTTCAAGTGTAGTGGTAGCATCTTGTATTGGAATGTGTAAAGGATCATTTGTTTTATCTGTAGATTTAGAGGGGCGGCAAACAACATCAACAATCTGCAAATGATTTTCCAAAACAGGTTCCAGGAGGGGAGGAATGGTGTGAGCTATCTACGAAGGAGGAGTAGAAGATAAAATTCCAGTTAAAACTGGCACAGGAGTATTCATCAAAACACTATTTAAATGATTATTATCAGTGTAAATATTAGGTGTATATTGATTTGTACGTTCATCATGAAGCTCAGTGTTAACTGATTGATCATTAACAAGAACAGTGGGTTGCACACTAATCATTTGGTCTTTCTCAACACCAATATTGTGTGGAGAGTCCTGGTGAGCAGGATCTGCTCTCCTAGTATCTGACTTAAGATGAAGAATCAAACGATAACAAAGAGAAATGGTGTGAGCTATTTGCAAAGGAGGAGCAGAAGATAAAATTCCAGTTAAAACTGGCACAGGAGTATTAATCACAACACTATTTAAATGATTATTATCAGTGTAAACATTAGGCGTTTGTTGATTTGTCTTTTCATCATGCAAATCAGTGTTAACTGATTGATCATTAACAAGAACAGTGGGTTGCACACTAATCATTTGGCCTTTCTCAACATCAACATTGTGTGGAGAGTCCTGGTGAGCAGGAGGTGCTCTCCCAGTATCTGACTTAAGATGAGGATTCAAACGATAACAAAGACAGGTTGAGTGACCAAACATACAACAGTGTGAACAATAAGGTGAGTGACGTTCAAATGGTTAGTAGTTATATCTTCAATTAAAGCATAAACTTCATCAAATGGTTTTGACATTAATAAACCTCTAGCCGCAACATCTATCATACTAACCCATTATAAAATATTTGAATAATTAACTAGTTTGGTGAGACATGATGTAGAAACTTTCCGAGGAGTTCTTTAAATCTTTTCCAAGCTTCATATATTGACTCACATTCATTTCTAAGCTTAGAAATTTTTGAATGTGGAAAATACTTAGCTAATAATTTCTGTGTTAAATCTTCTCAAGTTCTAATAAATCCAGGTGCTAAAGAATTTAACCACAGCTTAGTTTTATCCCTTAAAGAAAAAAAAGAAAAATTCTAAGCCTAACGACATCATTTTGATATGTCATCGTACTTAAAAGTAGTACATAGATCTAGAAAATTTGCAATATGTAAATTTGGATTCTCAGCTGGAGGTTTAGAATTGATTTTTGAAAGGGTTTATGTCAAGGCCAAAAAGTGTCCAAAATTAGGGCTCGAAAATTAGTGTTTGCTAGTGGTGGTGGTGGTTTTTTCGCCAAATTTTATGTCAAGGCCAAAGCTTCGCCTTTTTCGTTCTTGCAATTTCGTTGTTGATGACTTTGCGATGAATGGCACATTCGGCGACGTATCTCAAACTTTCAACCATTTTGCCGCTTTCTTGCCATTGTGTCAGAGGTTTGTTGAGTTTAGTGTAACATAAAAGAATCCGTTTTTTAATCTATAGTTTATATGAAGCTTTGAGTTTCATATATCTAAAAATTCAAAATTCAAAAAAAAAAAAAAACAACCCATGGAAGAAAAGTAAAAATTTGATTTCGTCATTGCTTTTAATTTTTTTAAAAGTTTTTTTTTTTTTTATTAAAAACATTTTTTATTCTGCGGTATAAGAAAAATGCTCGAGATGTAAACACATTGAAACTNATATATATATATATATATATATATATTATTTATTTATTTTTTGGGAAGGAGCATTATTCAGCTCTGATTCTATTAAATGAAAAAAGAGTTACAAAAATGGGGAGGGGATGTAGAATCCCAAATCTAAAAAGATAAATTACAGGAAACACACCCCTAGGGGTTCCACCTCCCTCAATACAACTCCACGCAAGAAAGAAAGACGAAAAGAAACAAGTATACCCCCAAAACACAAAAAAAAATATAAAATAACACAAAATAAAAAGTATACCTGTGCAAAAAAAAAAAAAAAAAATCCAGAAAAAAGCGAAGCAAAAACCAGTAAGCACTCCTAGCAAACGCCATCCAGATAGCACTCCTAGCAAATATCTGCGCCGAGAACTAGTCCCATCAAATATTGCCAAGTTATCAGGTGTAGTCGGTGTGATGCCAAGCTGAAGGCGAAGACACCTGAGAAGCCAACACAAGCAAAAAAAAGAAATAAAGCATTGTAGAGTGGGTAGAAAATTGCAGCAAAACCAATGACAATGACCTTGCAAACACTCCAAATCAGTAAAGAAATAACTGCCACCATGATAGCAAAAGATTGTGGCAGGGAATTTCTAGAACACAAGGAAACACCATCAAAAAACATGATCCAAAAGACAAAGAATCTTGCAATTTCTAAAATGACAGAACCAAAAATATCTTCCCAAGCCTGTAACCTGCACCAATCCTTCAAAGAGAACCAAATACAACAGCTTATAGTAAGAATAGCCTGCAGAATAACCTGCAGCAAGAAAGTTACTTTCCAAAAACTTGATTCAAAAGTCAAATTATCTTCCCAGGCTTGGAACCAACTGAATAACCTGCAACAGCTTATAGCTATCAATTTAGAGAAAATATCATTTGTTACTTTCCAGGGGAAACTCCAACCAGCAATCAAATGGAGATAAACCCATTGTAGATGTGAAGTAGAAATCGAAGAGCAGCAAAATGACCAAATAGAGCTGCTAGATGAAACCAGGAGAGAAAAAAACATATTGACATCAAGGGTAATCATCTCAAATGCAAAACCAAATGCAGCAAGAGAAAAAGAAAAGCTATCTCCTGATGTAAGGATCATCCAACATATCACCCAGAAGGAGGCTATTCAGATAGGAGTTAGGTTTCGTGCCAACAGTAATGCCAGCAGCCACTTCTTTAGAGAGCTAATCAGCAGCGGCATTCCCCTCCCTATATATAAAACTTTATTGAATCATAAGCTGATTAGTATTGATAATGGCTGCTATACGATTTAGTAAGCAAGTAAGAAACCAAACAGGCTTTTTCTGTTTTAGTAAGCATTTTAAAAAGAGTTTGAGTTAGTCTCAATAACAACACATCTCAGATTAAAAGAGACAAAAACCATCAATGCCAGAAGGACTACCCAACCCTCTGCCTCAAGAGGAGATGAACCAATGAAAGTTGAGGTAAAGTATATAAGGTATTTCCCTGTTCCATCTCGAAAGAGGCCACCAGCCCCTGCAGCATTAGAAAACCGACTTCCATCTATATTGTCTGTAAACCAGCCAGAGGAGGGGGTCTGCCAACTTAGCAAAGTTTGTCTCCTACCCCTCTCAGGCATATGTAAATCACCACCACATCTCAGATTTCTACAAGCTTTATGATAATTAACAAGGATATAAGAAATAGTAAGAGAGGGGGTAGGAGGTGAAACATTATGTTTATAACTGTTTCTAGCATACCAAATGAGCCTCAACACCATAAGAGGGAAATAATAATGCAATTTTTTATCTATACAGTTTGCATCCTTCCAAGTCCCCTGAAAATCATCCATACAGAATATTAGAAGCCAACGAATCCCAAACATTATACCAAGGTTTGCCCAAATTTCTCTGGCAAAAGAGCATTCATAAAATAGGTGAGAAAAGGATTCAGCGTCTCGTTTACAGATATAGCAAAAGGAATTTAATCTCAGCCCTTTCAACTTAAGAATGTCATTTAAAGGTAACAAGCAGAGAAAAGTCTCCGTAAGAAAAAAGAGGTGGAGGGAGAAATGAGAGCATGCCATTTCAGGTGCCCCACTTCCATTTTTGAAAATTATGAATTTGTGAATATAGCATTTTGGTAATGGGCACTGTGGATTGAAATTTTCACATAGGAATATCTTTCCTTCGAGTTTGTATAGGAATTCTAGAGATTAAAGAAGCTTTATCTCCCTCCAAAGACAATAATTTAGTAAGGTTCTAGTTCCTATCATTCCAACAATCAGAGACAAGTAAATGTGTATCAGAAATAGAGTGAGGGAAATCTATGAGGTTGGACATACCCCAATGGTCATGCCAGAAGGATATCTTTCCATCTCACACATCCCAAAAAATAAAATTAGCAGCCACCAATCTAGCTTGTAAAATTGCCTTCCAGAGTTTAGAATCTCCAATCTTCTATGTAATAGTGGAAGGATGTGCAGATGTGCAATACTTGTGGTACATAAATTGGGTCCATATTGAATCACCAGCTCTAAATTTAAACCATAGATTATTCATATTTATATTAATTCATTGTTGAAGAGTCTTAAAACCAAGTCCGCCAGATTGACGAGGTTTACATAATTTTTTTCCAGTAAGCCCAAAATTTACAATCTCCACCACCAGATCAGAGAAATTTATTGAAGAGTATTTCAAGTGTTTTTTTAGTACCCTTTTTAGTCTTAAAGACCTACATTGCATACAAAGGAAGGATATGGAGAACACTTTTTAGTAAGGTTAGCCGACTACCATTAGATAAAAAAATATTTCTCAAATCATTAATTTTGGATTTAATCTTGTCCACCACCTCTTCCATTTGAGTTTGCTTCCTTTTTCCTCAGAGAATATTGACCCCAGGGTATTTAATGGAGAGATGTGCTAGATGACAGCCAGTAAAATTAGTTGCCCAACTTTCAATATTGTTATGGAAAGATTTCCCAAAGTATAAGGAACATTTTGCTTTTTTGAAAACTAATCAAGACATGCTCTAAAAGTCATTCAATAAATGTAGAATAACTTTAATAGCAGACTTGCTAGGATTAGAGAATAAAATGGCAACATCGGCATAAGAAAGATGGCTAAACAGAATTTTAGCTTTATGAGAGTATTGGATATGAGGATATTGAATGTGCAAATGATTTACAAGCCGAGAGAAGCAGTCAAAAGAAATAATGAAAGTAGTGGGAAAGAGAGGATCTCCCTGCTTAATACCTCTTTATGCAGAAAAGAAACCATATGCTTTACCATTGACAAGAACACTATAATGGTTATTCTTTAACCATCTTTTAATAAGTAAGCAAAGTTCATGATGGAAACCCTTAGCTTGGAAAATATTAAGAATGAAATCCCAGCTAATAGTGTCAAATGCCTTCTTTATGTCAAGTTTAAGAATTATATTGCCGCCTCTACATTTTTTATTAAGTCTTCAATCATCTTCTGGGCAAGCAATATGTTATCAGTAATCTTTCTGCCCGTAATAAAAGCAGATTGTTGAGGGGAGACAATTTTGGATAAATTTGGTAGTAATCTATTCACAATCAACTTACTCAAAACTTTAGAAATGATAGTGGTACAAAATATAGGCCGAAAATTATCCCAACTTATCTTATCATTACTCTTAGGAATAAGCACAATCAATGCTGAGCTGAAATACTTACATGGGTTGTCCCCAAGGAAAAAACTATGTATAGTAAGAATAACTTCCCTCTTAATAATCCCAATAGTTTACATAGAAGGAGGAAGACAACACATCCAGACTATGGGCTTTATTAGGACTAATAGATTTAAAGGCTAAGAGAATTTCCTTTTTGTCAGGAAGTTGAGATAGTGAGAGGGCAGTAATATAATCTCTTTCATCAGTATAAAGTTCTGGATCAACAGGGTTAACCTGTATACTAGATTGAAAAAGATAAGTAAAGTAAAGAACAATACTGTTACCAATGCATCAACATTAATAAAGATATCACCATAGGCATTTTGTATCTTCATAATATTATTTATATTTATTCTATGCTTAAGAGTAGCATGATAATATTTGGTATTTTTGTCACCAGCTGTAAAGGAGATATCATTAGCCTTTTGCTGTAAAAGTCCTTCCTCCAAAGAGATTGCATCCATAAGTGTTAGATGAGCCTTTGCCACAACATTAACCAAATCAGGTGAACCAACTACCTAAGACTCTAGTTGATCAACAATTTGCTGAGCCTCTAACACTTTTGTGTGAACATTACCAAAAACCTGAAAGTTCTATTTCTTCAAATTAGCAGCTAATTTTTTGTGCAATTGCCATAAAATAAACCAAGGGGTCCCAACATCATCAAATTTCCACACCTGTTGACCAAGACTTAAGAAAGTATCATTAGTAGTCCAAATATTTAGAAATTTAAAACTGGAAATGGAAGATCTAGCATCGAAAGCCAAATTAAGCAAAATGGGATTATGATCAGACGATGCATGATTTAAATGTTGTACTCGAACAATTGGATAGTAATTTAGAAATTGATAATTGCCCAAAAAATGATCTATCCTTTGAGAGAGTAATCCCCTTCTCCAAGTAAAAGGAGAATCAGAATACAAATAAAAAAGGCCAGCATCAGAAACAAAGTCACAAAAAAAGATTTATAAGTGCAGTGTCACGCCTGCCACCCCCTCCCACTTTTTAGCTGGTTTCATTATCATGTTTCACAAACCAATTCTCAGTAATAGTAGAACCTATCAGTTCTAACTTATGCCAAAAAAAGTACTTATCCTGCAAAAGTGAACTTGCATATACAAAAGTAGCCCAACAATGGAAATCCTCCATCTTGAAATGAGTTATACAAATTGCTCAACATCAACAATTTTTAAAGTAACAGTGCATTCCCAGCAGATCCAAACGTTATTGTTTTTATTGTAAAAATGTTGATAGCTCTTGAAATTATTAAAAATTTTATTCTTGTTGACTGACACAAGAGGTTCCAAAATAACAAAAATGGAAAGTTTTTGAACCTGCAAAGATGTTTAAGTCTAGTAAGGGAGGAAGGGTCAGCCACTCCCCTAATATTTCAAATCATTATATTAAACAAGATGTCTCAAGCCAGCCCTCCTACAAGATCTAGAAGGGTTGCTTAACTGCTCTCTATCAGTATATTAAATGCCATCTTGTATGATATTACCTGTATTAAGTTGAGAAATTTCATTATTTCTTTTAGCTTTCTTTTTGGTGTGTCATTGGACTAGCCATTCATTTTCAAGTGTAGTGGTAGCATCTTGTATTGGAATGTGTGGAGGATCATTTGTTTTATCTGTGGATGAAGAGAGGCAGCAAACCACATCAACAATCTACAAATGATTTTCCAAAACAGGTTCCAGGGGGGAGGGGGAGGAAATGGTGTGAGCTATCTACGAAGGAGGAGCAAAAGATAAAATTACAGTTAAAACTGGCATAGGAGTATTCATCATAACACTATTTAATTGATTATTATCAATGTAAACATTAGGTGTATGTTGTTTTGTCCGTTCATCATGCAGCTTAGTATTAACTAATTAACCATTAATAAGAACAGTGGGTTGCACACTAATCATTTGGTCTTTCTCAACATCAACATCGTGTGGAGAGTCATGGTGAGCAGAAGGTACTCTCCTAGTATCTGACTTAAGATGAGGATTCAAATGATAACAAAGAGAAATGGTGTGAGCTATCTGCAAAGGAGGAGTAGAAGATAAAATTCCAGTTAAAACTGGCACAGGAGTATTCATCACAACACTATTTAAATGATTATTATCAGTGTAAACATTAGGTGTATGTTGATTTGTCCATTCATCATGCAGCTAAGTGTTAACTGATTGATCATTAACAAGAACAGTGGGTTGCACACTAATCATTTGGTCTTTCTGAACATCAACATTGTGTGGAGAGTCTTGGTGACCAGGAGGTGCTCTCCTAATATCTGACTTAAGATGAGAGAGGTTGAGTGAACAAACATACAACAGTGTGAACAATAAGGTGAGTGACGTTCAAATGGTTAGTAGTCATATCTTCAATTAAAGCATAAGCTTCATCAAATAGTTTTGACATTAATAAACCTCTAGCCGCAACATCTATCATACTAACCCATTATAAAATGTTTAAATAATTAACTAGTTTGGTAAGACATGATGTTGAAACTTTTTGAGGAGTTCTTTAAATCTTTTCCAAGCTTCATATATTGACTCACCTTCATTTCTAAGCTTAGCAATTTTTTAAGGTGGAAAATACTTAGCTAAGAATTTCTGTGTTAAATCTTCCCAAATTATAATAGATCCAGGTGCTAAAGAGTTTAACCGCATCTTAGTTTTATCCCTTAAAGAAAAAAGGAAAAATTATAAGCCTAACGACATTGTTTTGATACATCATCGTACTTAAATGTAGCACATAGTTCTAGAAAATTTGCAATATGTAAATTTGGATCCTCAGCTGGTGTTCGCCCAAACTGAATGTTTTGTACCATTTGGATAATAACATGTTTAAGATCGAATGAGTTAACTGCTATAACAAGGGTTTGTATGCTTAAGTGAATTTCATGGTTAGAAGGGTAACCATGATGTTAGGCCCTTAGGATCAAAGCTTTAGGGTTGTTTTAGTGTCTTAAACCAAATTTGGGAACTATTTGGGTTAAAGTGTAAAATTTTAATTTTATAATTTTACCCCTAATTTTGTAAATTTTCATTTTAGGGCTTTCAAAGGCAGAAATCATTATTTTAGTGATCAATTTAATTAACCTAAGTTTCCTTGTTAATTTCCATTTCTATTTATAAATTTGATATTAATTTTGTAATTATTTTTTAAAATAAATACTGTTTTGATAGAAAAATTGTCATTTTCAAGTTAGGGGCCACTACTGACCTTAGAAAAATCAGAGGGTGTTCCCAAGATTAGAGGGAAACTTCTCTCAAAATTTTAGATTTTTCCTCTTTATAAATAATTTTTAATAATTAAAATACTTCGTTCACTGATAAAAAAATTAAACATAAGTTAATTATTTCAATTTTTTTTCATTATTTGTTCATTAAGTTCATATGTATTTTTAGTTTATTTTTGTGATTTCTCTACACCAAGTTATGGATTCTCAAAATTTTATATAATTTTCTGTAAATTTTAATCATTTACTTAACCATGCAGCGCTGACTAAATCCTCGGAGTCGTCAAATTTTCGTGCGGCGCTCCATGATTGGGCGCACTTTCCATATTGTTGCTATGCATTCCTGTGATCAAGTGCTCCCCTCCCCATAGTTTGGGCTTCGATTTAACCTCTGTTGTTCGTTTTTTATACACGGAAACAAACAACATATGTTCATCGTTCTCATGGGACAGAGAACCGAAAGTCATTTACGATCAAACCGTAAGATCTCATTCGATTCTTAACCAAATAACTCAGGGTTTGTTCATATAGCTTCATCTAAGTTACACGAACATATCTATAATATTCAATGAGCACGAATTGTTCATTTTTTTTTCACAAAATACCAAACACGAGGCTAATTTTTGGGATTTTGACCCATACCTTGTTTAAAGAGATGTGGCTTCGATTGGGCTTAACAGAGAGCTTCGTCTTGATGTCACAAACCTCCTCCATACTTCAATTTGAGCTGAAATTGATCCTAGTTATGAGCTAGTCCAAATGGTGGCTTGAGTCGGTGTTAGAGTAGGTCGAAGGGCTCGGGATGCCTTAATTTTGATTGGGGAGATTGACTTGAGGCTCGAGGAAGCTTTTAGGAGGTTTTTAATT
The DNA here is from genome assembly GCA_002079205.1 of Phalaenopsis hybrid cultivar. Lineage (NCBI taxonomy): Eukaryota > Viridiplantae > Streptophyta > Magnoliopsida > Asparagales > Orchidaceae > Phalaenopsis > Phalaenopsis hybrid cultivar. Next base: position 635,151 of record JXCR01146924.1, on the reverse strand, counting down.
AATTTTTGAAAGGGTTTATGTCAAGGCCAAAAAGTTTCCAAAATTAGGGCTCGGAAATTAGTGTTTGCTAGTGGTGGTGGTGGTTTTTTCGCCAAATTTTATGTCAAGGCCAAAGCCTCGCCTTTTTCGCTCTTGCAATTTCGTTGTTGATGACTTTGCAATGAATGCCACATTCGGCGACGTATCTCAAACTTTTAACTATTTTGCCGCTTTCTTGCCATCTTGTCAAAGGTTTGTTGAGCTTAGTGTAATATTAAAGAATCCGTTTTTTAATCTATAGTTTATATGAAGTTTTGAGTTTCATATATAAAAATTTTTAAGAAAAAAAAACAACCCACGGAAGAAAAGTCAAAAATTGATTTCGTCATTGCTTTTAATTTTTTTAAAAGTTATTTTTTTTATTAAAAACATTTTTTATTCTGCGGTATAAGAAAAGTGCTCGAGATGAACACATAGAAACTGTGCCGGGGTGGGGGGCGCCATGGAGAACCCCGCGATTGCTTTGAACGAAAATATGCAGAGGTTCGAAACGGAAGACAAGCAGGCCTTTCTCGAATTTCGGTTCATATGCCCCGTCGCGGCCACCGCCACCGCCACCGCCGGCGAAGGATTGTCGTCTGAGGTGGAAAAGGACAAGAGGGAAAAGGTTGTGATGGACATGTTGCACACCTACGTGCCAAGGAACAAAAGAGGGATGGGTGTCGCCGAACATCTCTGCGTTGCCGCCTTCTCCTATGCTCAGACCCACTCCATGCTCGTCATCCCCACGTGCTCCTACATTTCCGTAACCCCTAAATCATTTAATTTCTTATTAGTCATTCTATCGAGTACCTTATGCCCATCTCTGGTTCACTCGTCTTCTCTTGAAGAAGCTTCAAATATTTCTGTTGAGCTGATGTTTCCCTGCATGTTTCTCCATAACAGGATACTTTTCTTCCACGGAATCCTTCTTGGCGCGCTCTCGTTTACAATGAAGAGCTTAAATCTTCCATGTGAAGTAAGCTTAGCCTGCTCTGCTTGTGAGATTTCTATTTTATTTATAGCAGCATGGGAAAAATTATTTACTATTATTTATTGAATCATGGCGGCTGAAAAAAAAAAGGAATACTAAAAGAACTTTTGTACCGTTAGTTTCTTATTGATCTTGAAACAATGTGTGTTTAATGCTCACTTGTTTGTTAACCATGCTTCTGTCTGATGATACTTCTATTATTTTATATATTTCAATAATGTGGGGGATCTTTGTTTTAGAGAATCATTTTCTTATACAGTAACTNTATTTTATTTATACAGCATGGGAAAAATTATATACTATTATTTATTGAATCATGGCGGCTGAAAAAAAAAAGTATCCTAAAAGAATTATTGTACCGTAAGTTTCTTATTGATCTTGAAACAATGTGTGTTTAATGCTCACTTGTTTGTTACCCATGCTTATGTCTGATGATACTTTTATTATTTTATATATTTCATAAATGTGGGGGATCTTTGTTTTAGAGAATCATTTTTTTATACAGTACCTTTTTTCTGCTCCTTATAATTTTATTCTCCATTGTTTTAATTACCGCTTCTTTTGATTCCAATCTTTGAAGTAGTTTGGGCGTGCATGCTTTGGTTGTTCTACCAATGAATTGCAGTCCCCTTAGGGGACATTGCTCTACTTTGATGTTCCTCCTGCGATGAAGAATATTATTAATGAAATGCATCGATGCCAAGCCAGATGATTACGGGATGCTGTTGTTTTCCCCTATTAATGAATGTAATAGAAAAAGGTTGAAATTCGCTGAGTTTCTGATATAGAGTTGAGGGTCCTTGTAGATTGCTTGCATACATGTGCACCTTCCCTTAAGAAATTCCCTACTTCCAGACTTGCATATTTGATGTCCCTCCCTCTTCCCCGTTTGCTTTCTCTCTTTTCAGCCATGCTTTCTTTAAAAATATGGCAGGGATAGTTGTAGTTGTACTCAGAGAAGAAAAAGATGAACTTTTTTTGCTCTTGTTTTTGTTTTTTTTTTGTTCTAGTATACTGCATAGTCATTTCATTGTCATTTTTTTTTGCCTTTATCGTCTTCTTCATTATATAAGCATATAGCAACACTTTCGGAGTTTAACGTGTTGTTTCTCCTTTTACCCAGATCCAATCCATAAACTATATTTATTATCTATCATATGATACAATAGACCTTTTTTTGGTGTTCTTATTGTTCATGCTTGCAGAGGCAAATTTCTTTGGCTTGAGAGGAGCTTGTGTGTGCTTGTGTGTGGGGGGTGGGGTGGGGTGGGTTGGAAGTTGAGGGAGGATATTAAAATGTTTAATATTTTACTCAAATAAAATTTCAACATATGGCCACACATAACTATTGGAAAATGGGCACACTTATTTTCATATTAGCAGTGTGACTAGTGTAAAAAGTTTGGGTGAGCAAAGTATTACACTATTAGTAAGTGAAATTGATTTCTAGGCAATAACCTTGACCTTACAATTTTTATTACCAAAGCTCCAACTAGGTGGTAATTGTACACCCCAATATCATAAGATTGAATTTGTCCAACCAAATGCATGACAAACTCATTACTTAGGTTCAAGGTTGAACGATTGTTAAGGCAGGGTTGGGGTAGGGGGCCGGGTGGGCGCGGCGGCAGGCCTCATGCAACGGGAGGTTGGTGCCGGCGGGGTGAAGGAGTCCCGTGAGTTAGAGCCTGTTGATAATANAAGCTTAGCCTGCTCTGCTTGTGAGATTTCTATTTTATTTATACAGCATGGGAAAAATTATATACTATTATTTATTGAATCATGGCGGCTGAAAAAAAAAAGAATCCTAAAAGAATTCTTGTACCGTAAGTTTCTTATTGATCTTGAAACAATGTGTGTTTAATGCTCTCTTGTTTGTTACCCATGCTTATGTCTGATGATACTTTTATTATTTTATATATTTCAATAATGTGGGGGATCTTTGTTTTAGAGAATCATTTTTTTTATACAGTACCNCTCTTCCTCGTTTGCTTTCTCTCTTTTCAGCCATGCTTTCTTTAAAAATATGGCAGGGATAGTTGTAGTTGTCCTCAGAGAAGAAAAAGATGAACTTTTTTTGCTCTTGTTTTGTTTTTTTTTTGTTCTAGTATACTGCATAGTCATTTCATTGTCATTTTTTTTGCCTTTATTGTCTTCTTCATTATATAATCATATAGCAACACTTTCGGAGTTTAACGTGTTGTTTCTCTTTTTACCCAGATCCAATCCATAAACTATATTTATTATCTATCATATGATATAATAGAGCTTTTTTTGGTGTTCTTATTGTTCATGCTTGCAGAGGCAAATTTCTTTTGCTTGAAAGGAGCTTGTGTGTGCTTGTGTGTGGGGGGTGGGGTGGGTTGGAAGTTGAGGGAGGATATTAAAATGTTTAATATTTTACTCAAATAAAATTTCAACATATGGCCACACATAACTAAAGGAAAATGGGCACACTTATTTTCATATTAGCAGTGTGACTAGTGTAAAAAATTTGGGTGAGCAAAATATTACACTATTAGTAAGTGAGATTGATTTCTAGGCAATAACCTTGACCTTACAATTTTTATAACCAAAGCTCCAACTAGGTGGTAATTGTACACCCCAATATCATAAGATTGAATTTGTCCAACCAAATGCATGATGAACTCATTACTTAGGTTCAAGGTTGAACGGTTGTTAAGGCAGGGTTGGGGTAGGGGGCCGGGTGGGCGCGGTGGCAGGCCTCATGCAATGGGAGGTTGGTGCCGACGGGGTGAAGGAGTCCCGTGAGTTAGAGCCTGTTGATATTATTTTTTTTTTAGCGAACGGTGTAATTCAAATTCAGCCAATTCAACCTAATTTTAAATTGAACCAAAATGAACTACAGTAAAAACTTCAAATTCATTCATATTTTATTTTATATTTGTAATTCCTTATACAAATCAAAAGAGAGTTCTATTAATTCATTCAAAATTTTATCTTCACATTCTATATCTTTTTAATGCTCAAAGACAAAAACCCCTTATAAAAGTTTAACTCTGATAACCATTCAACTGAGGTAAAACTTTAACATCCAAGTCTGTCACGATATTGATAGATAGTGGTGTTAGAGCTAAAATTTTCTATGATTTTCCATCTTTATCGGATCAACATTCCAACATATAGTGTATGACTCATCATCTAAAGTGGACTCTATAGGTCCATTTGGGGCAGCTGCATCTTAATAATAAGCTATTGCGAATAGCTACCACAGGAAGGTACTGCGCAGAAGCTGTTGCGAGTAAGCTGACTTTCTGTTTGTTTTTGCTGTTTGAAAGCAATTGTGCTGCAGCTGTTTCTATACAAATGCCCATTATGCTCTTGTATAGTAATGTTGTTTGCGACAGAATAGTCATACAAATAGATTTTATACCTTTGAAGAAAAAAATCAATGCAGAATATTAAAAAAAAAAAGATACATACACCTCATCTAATAGTAAGTATCATTATTACTAAAATTAAGAAAAATACTATTAAAATAATATTTAATAATATATTAATAATATTTTTAAAATGCAGACGACATATATCACGAGCTATGCCGTCTACCAAGGAGGTGTAGAACCACCACAAAATCACCACTGTCACAAACTAGGGCATTATAGTACAACCACAAAAAACACATTTGCATTCAATTAATTTCCGAATAAAACCACCACCAACACCAAATTTGGAGCAACAAACAACATCATAGCACAACCTTTCAAGTTTATCAACCGGATAGTGAATAGGGAATAAAGACAATTAAACCAAAAATATAATGGAGTGCCCAATAAAATTGCAAAATCCAACAACACAACACAACCACCCAAATCTATTAACCAAATAGAGCACCAAAAACCGAAATCCATCAATCACACAAACTAAAATCCACAAAATTCCAACATCACAACACAATAAATCGAAAACATCAAAGCAAAGCAAAGAACCGAAACTTTCAACCCTAATTCAAAATGCCTCAACAGAAGGTCGTAGAGAATACCATAGGGACAACAGAGATCCAATGATCCAAGAGGTTTGAGAAGCAAGATTGCCGCAGCAATCACCAACCAGCTGAAGAACAAAGGGGAGAGGGAGGATAAGAGAAAGGAAACAAACGAAACCCACAGATTGAAGAGGAATGAGAGATCCAATTTTAGGGCAAAAATCACGAGAGATGAGATAAGGGAGAGTTGGGATGAAAGCAATCGCGAGAACTTAGCAGGGTAGGGATAGTAAATGAATCGCAAAGAAACGCTTATCTCCGGGTTGAACTCGCGGCCCTCGTTTTTTATGTATTTCCCAAAAAAGCAGCTTCACCGCATTAACCAAACGATCCTAATTGTATTTTCATGTCGCACCACAATAAATAAGTTGCACCAAACAACCCTAAATCAATGCACACTGTAGGTGTTTTATTCTTCAAGTTTGGTGAGAAAGTTCTTCCAGCTAATACTTTGTCATTCTCTAGGATTGTTAGTCTTGGTAAAATTATTGCCTATTCGTAAGTTTGGAGAGGTGTATGAATATTGAATAACTATCTGAGGTCCATCATCCTTACCAGATAATGTATCATCTTCTTCTATGTTTTCTTCTTGTTTTTCAACATCTTCATTTTCTCATTACTTTTCTTTTATTTATTCATCTATTTCTTTTCTATAATATCTTCATCATTTTCTTTTTTCTTCAGCATTTTTCTTTTCTTCTGTCTTCCAATTTCTTAGCAATAGGTAATTCATTAGAGAAAACCACTTGTTTTTTCAGCAAGTAATATGCTGCACCTTCATAAATTTCAAGTTCATGGATTGAGAACAGTTATAAGTCACATTTGTTGCAGTATTCAACATCTCGCCAATATTTGATATATTGGTGGAGGGAAGGAGGTACCATCTGATACTCGTGAAGCTAATGTCACCCCAACAATGCATTAACTAAAGTTTGAGTCAATGATGTGAAATTTTGCTTCAGTCTGGAAATCTCTGATCTTGAGTAAGAGGGTTATCAAGCCTAAAGTTGTTTTACCTTTCTCATTGATCCACACAATAACATCTTGTCAAATGAAAGCTTTTGGGTATCAATGTTAAGGTAAACAAGGGTTCTTAAATTAATAATATTGATCGATGCACCCGAATCATTGAGAACTCTGTACAACCTAAATCGTCCAACATTTACAGTAATGTAAAGTGGTCGATTATAATCATTTGTCCCTAACAGTAGGTCATTATCAATAAAATTTAACCGAGGAACATCATTAAAGTAATTTACTTCTCCATTTGAAGGATTAGATACCAGTTGAACCATACAGATTTCAGGGTCTAGTAAGGCTTTAATCAGTGAATCTCTTATCTCTTTGGTTGTGATAATAACGTCATATTTATTGAGTTTCGCTAACAATTTCCTCATATGGGACAACACATTATAATCAGCCTTTTTCAAGCTTTTACAGGCTTATCCTGTGTAGGAGCATCCTGTGTAAGAGCTACTGGTTAATTAGGTTTAATGATTGAATTAAATTTTTCAGGAGTTGTTTTGCAAGGTGACATACTTTGCTGCTCTTCAGATTAATTTCTAGAATGTCATTTTCAGTAGTATTCACCAATTGTTTAATATTTTCTTGATCTTCTTCTTGAGACTGTTTGTTCTGAAACTTCCATCCCAATCTCAATCGGCATCCCTTGAAAATCAGAGACAAGGGTATCACTATCAGAAAAAGGATTGTCATAATAATCTTCTTTAGTCAATTCACTTTTGATTTGAGAATTGTTTTCATCAGAATTAATTGAATTATCGCTTTTATTATTATTTAAGTCGTTTGAATTAGATTTGTCAAAGAAAGACAAAATACACTCAGAACCACTACTCATATCATTCATAATTCCACGTGGAATGAAAAAGTGATACAGAGTGAGTGGCACAAGAGTTACAAAATCCTTGTCTGAAATAACACACCTAATTTGATTACTCTCTGTAGTCTTATTTGCTCCCTTACACATTCTTTCTCCTTTGGTTTTACAGTTGGGCTTGATGTGCTTTGGTACCGACTTGACTTTTTTTTAAACTTCCTTCTTCTCAGAAACTACAGAAGAATTGAGTTATCAGAGTTTTTGAGTTCCTTCGGGCTCTTGTGTAGGTAACTTCTGAAGTTGTTTAAGAATACTTGGATAGTACAACAGTCCAACCCTCTGTCTCTATGTAGTGATCAAAAGGCTGCACATCTTCTCCAGAAACAACATTAATGAAACCTTGTTCAAGGTTTCTTAGATATTCCATGTGGATGATTATGTTCCCATTCTTGTGATTCCTCTCCAACAAACTTTTAAATGTAAAACACTCCTCGATGGTATGACCGAGCATCCTATGGAATAGACTGTAATTAGGTTCCCTGGGAATAGACTGTAATTAGGTTCCCTGTTTCTCCCCACTTCTTCAGGCTTTGCAAGTTCAAGGAGCTTAAAGTTTGGATTATTGGACAAATTTTTTAGCATCTTTATGAAGACTTCATTCTTGAAGGAATACTTGTGGTTCTTTAATTCTTCAATTTTTTTTTCTTACTGGTTCTCCTTTTATCAAATCTATAAGGTATTGTTGTTACTGTTGTTGTTGTTGTTGATACTGTTGTTGTGAATGTTGTTATTGTTGTTCTTTAAGGTTTTCATGTTGTTATTTTATCATTTGTTTCTCTTTCTCAACAGCAGACACATCCCCAGTCCTCTTTTCAAAAGCTTTCTGGAAATTTTGCTTACTTTCTTTATTCATAAATGATAGTTCGTGGTTTCTTCTTACATGTTAGCTACATTGCTGATCAACTTCTCAAAAGCCTTAATTGTAAACCCTTTCAACATAAAAGCATCAAGTGTGTGGATGTGTCATGAAGTTAATAATTTAAGTTTTTATTCATTTCTTAAAGTAGTTGGATATGTTCTTTTATGAAAATTAAACAATTGAAATACACACACCTTGTGAATTGATATCATAATTATAATGGATTGAAGCGATAAATTGTTAAGGAAATATAGCTGTAGAAATTGAAGTTTAGATGTTAGGAATTGAGTGGTCTTCATTTATGTTTTTAAAAAATTGTTATGTATAGAGTTGGCAATGACAAAAAGTTTAGTTGTAATGTACGTGAAGAACTGTAGTTGTGTTGCTTTTCATCTTTGTGCACCTATTGATATCCTAAAGACATTATTCTAGAATCAGGGGCAGAATGATCATTTATCCAGAATCAGTTATTTTCGAAACGCACAAATCAAACAGCTAGTCAGCTTATCAGGATAAACTGTTTATCAACAGATTATCAGGATAAGCTGCTTATCTGAAAAAGCTGGATAAGCTGCACTGCCCCAAACAGACCCTTAGTCATCTCCAACACGACGTCGAAACCCTTCAACTCCTCTCTCTTCATTGCACACAAGGGCTCGATTCTTCCTCTTCCCCCGCACGTAGATCTCACACGACTTCTTCCTTGCACGAGTCGTCTCCTTCCTCTTATTTTGCTTATACCCGCACAAGCATGGCCAACTCAGTCTTCTTCATCTCCCGTCTACAATGTCGCTCACAATTTTGCTCCTTCGCACAAAAAGCAATCGAGTCTTCCGTAAGTGGCGTAGAAGACTATGGTTTGGTTTGATCTTCACATACGAGACTTCGACCTTTGTCATCTCCTTCTTATCTGCGACATCATCCTTCCTGCCACGAGTGTAAAATCGAGCACCTCCGCTGCAGCAACGGTTGCCTCCTTGCTCTAGATGCATGCACGTGTCAAATCAATGGTAAGTAATGTTGGCTACCTTCCCTCACTCAAATGCGGTGTTGACAGCGATGTCTGAGATGGATAAAACTTTCTTCTTCTACTACTTCATCTCGCTCGCCTCAGTGTGTCTTGGATCGCTTCTGATTTCTTCCCGGCGATTCAAATGCAATACCCAACTCTCCAAAGCTACTGTCTTGACTATTAATCGATCTTTTGTTGTTGATCAAAAAATTCTTCTTTTATTTAATTATTATTATTATTATTATTTTCGATTATTAAGGAGTAGGAAAGTGTCGTGGAAATCAACATGGCCGCATATACTTCTATGTACTTTCATGTACTTTTTAATTCTCGTCACATTCTGTACTAAAATCAAGGGCACCCTTAAAATTTATAAATACGAGGTTAAAAGTTGAGCTCATGGAGATAAGTGAAAATCATTAACTAGTCACTTCAAAATACAATTTAAGCTTTTTTTGTATGTTAACTATATATCAAATCAGGAATGGCGAATGAGACATTCCGTCCGAAATAGCTCCACAGGGTGGGAAATAAAGTGCCAAGACCATGAAGGAAGCGGCAGACAAGGCATCAGACGTGAAGAAGTGCGCCAAAGACGGTGAAAGAAGACGCGGACGCAACCAAAAATAATGTTAGCTAAATCAAAAGTGGAAAGTCGAGCTTTTGCTAGAGCTGCTGGAGAAATCGAGGAGCAAAGAAAAAAGAAATTAAGCTGTTAAGCAAGCCACAAGTGAAATTGGATGCAGCCAAGGAGATGTTCAATCTACCAAAAACTTGATTTAACTATTAGTCGAGAAAAAGAAAGAAAGCTCAAAACATGTTGATTATTGTTTAATCTGTTTGAACTTTTGAAGCTGTGATCTGAATTGAGACGAGGAGGCGAGGGAAAGTGGGAATCAATATTTGAAGATCCGAAAGGGGCAACACGAAGTGGAATTTGCTTGTGCGACTGAGTTGAGCTTGGGTGGAGGAAGAGGAAGAAGGTGAGTAGTGTGTTACTGCAACATTCATTATTATAGTGCAAAGTAGGTAGATAACTAAAACACTCTCATTTTCCCTCGATCTAAAACTCATTAAGTTCACCGTGCAATTTAGTAAATCCGTGTTTAGTTGTGGAACAGTTGACAATACGATTTAAAATCACAGTGGATTTAACTTTTCCCAAATGATCCTCAAAGCTTGATTTTGGTTAGATCCATATTAAATCCGCCTCAATCTGCTAGCAAATAGCCCCTATAGTGTATGCTGCTAGGTATTCCTTTCAATCTTTGAATATTCATTTCATTTGGGTATCACATTCAACATCACATTTCTATCTCCTTCGAAGAAAACAAAAGCTTGTCTGCCTTCTCTACAACCGGTCAAACATCCTATGCTTGTAGTGGTTGTAATTTCACCATTATGTATGTGTTAGAGGCGTCTTCCTTGTGAGCTGGATTTTTGAGAGCTCTGTCGGGTAGCGCTGAGGAGTTCATCATCTGTTGTCAAAACCATAGACCTCATCTTGCCATCTTTGACGTCTTGCTTGTCGTTCACCAGGGCATTTTTTGTGGTTTCCCTCGACTCCCTCTTTTTAACGGATGTATTAGTTCTTTTATTCTTGAATTTGAGTACGGGGCGTAGTTCTTCCTGACCCACCACATTTAGCATGGGCCATTTGTATTCTATCTCGATTTGTTCAAAATCCAAGTCGAAGTTGATGACAGCTCAATTTGCCAGCTTGTCCTCATCTAGTGTAAGATTGTTGTCATTTTTGAAAGAGAAAATCAACCTCTAACTCGACATTTTCCTATAGAAAATAAAAGAAAAGTCAGCGTGCTGAATTTCAGATTGAACAAGAACGATATTTTGTTATTAATTATGTAGAGTTTTTTTTTTTATCTTTCTTTATCAATGTCATTATCATTTCTTGTTTTATATTGTGTTTCTTTTCTTGACTTTTTTATATTCTATTTTTAGAATTTGATTGAAGGAATTAGGGATAATTTTCTTTTATTTTGTCGAAACATTTTATTAACAAATTTCTTTATTTTTAGACCTAGTTGCAGATAATTATCATATCAGTGATTCTAGAAGCAATGTTTTGCCTTAGGATTATCACGATACGTAGTAGTTTTTCAAATATCATTCATTTATCAGTAGCGTCAGTTTTTCACCTTGGCGGTCCACTAGTTGGTAAGATCATCTGTAGTATACTATTTCAACCACAAACAGTCTCTCCCAAGTTGGTTTAAATTTTCCTTCTATTTGGCCGTGTGCAAGAATAGGTCTCTTAAGGACGAGAACTAATTCACCGACCTTGAAAGTTCATGGGTGGGCCAGTTTATCGTGGGTTTGTATTATCTTTGCATGATACAACTTCAAATTTGGTTGTACATCCAATTGTTTTATTTTATGACTTTCTAACTCTTATAATCAAAGTCCATCATTTTCTTTTGTTGTAACCTTGTTTTCCACCACAACTCAGCAACAAGAGTTGTACTTCGTGGGGAAGCACAACCTCAGACCCATACATTAGATCATATGGCGTAGACTACATAAGAGTTCTAAAATTTTTTTTGTATGCCAATAAAGCTTCTAACAACTGTTTGTGCCATCCTTTTTTGTTGTCGTCTAAGGTCTTCTTTAAGATCTACACGAGTTTTTTGTTTAATGCTTCCATCAATTTGTTCTCTTGGGTAGTAAATTGTAAAGTACCTCCAATTTATGTCGTTTCATTTGACAAAGTTGTTGATCTCGGTGCTTCTGAAAGCCATATAATGAGATGATTAACTATGGCACTCCAAACCAAAACACAACCTAGTTTTTGAAGAATTGTAGAACATGGTGCACTTTGACTTCTCTTAATGGTACCTCTTCTGCCCATTTTGAAAAGTAATCTGTTGCTGCAAGGATGAATCGATGTCCTCTCAAAGGAGGGTCTATAGGAACCATTATATTTGTGCCCCCAACATTAAAATGATCACGACATGATTGTCGGATGCAACACATTTGGGGGTTGGTGTAAGACCACTCCATGTACCTAACATTGGTGATTGTTCCTTGCCGCTCTAATGCAGTATGTCGTTACTGTCTGCCAGTAGTAACCTAGTTTCTTTATCTTCATTTTCATATTTGGGCTTGATTGGTGAGTGCTGCAGAGCCCGGATTGCACTTCTCTAATAATTTCCTAGGCTGATATGTTAAAACATCTTAGTCACATTTGATCGAAGGATCTTCTATATGAAATGTCGTCTATTAAAGCATAAGACAACACTCTCTTCTTTATCTGATGTGCTACTGACTTATTGCTTGGTAACTTCCCTGTCTGCAAGTAATTTATGAACAGTTTTCGCCGGTCCTTTGTATTTTTAGTAACTTCTGCCACTGTTCTTTCATTCTCTAATTTATGCAGGGTATCCCTATTAATTTGTGAGAGGACTTGACATCCCTGTATTGTTATGTTGGTGGAATCCTCCTGCGGTAGGCAAATTCTTTAGAAAACTTTGTGAGGGCAACTGCAAGGGCATTCTCTCCTCTTAGGATCCTGTGTGACGCTGCATTGGGAATCTGTTCCAAAAATTTCATTATATACTAGAAATATTTTTCTAACCTCAGTTTTAGAATTATGTATTGTCTAAGAACTTGTTGTAAATCACCATAGATGTTGATGTCTGTTATTCCCATTAATATTGTCAATTCTAACCCATTTATTAAAGCCTCATATTCTGTCTCATTTTTGTAGACTACTTTATCAGATAGTAGCAGTACCAAAACATTCCTCACTTTGGTGTGATGAAAATCAATCCAACTCCTGCTTTGTCGGGCACTATCATCTGCGACTCTTTATCTTTCTATACTGATGAATTTATATCAAAATACATCTCCCAATGTTGGGCATTGGGGTCTTCTATGTTCATTACTTGTTTATCTTGCAACTCATCAATGAGGGGAGACTCGGCCGGTAGCGGGTGCTACAAAAAAATCTGCTAGGATTTGTCTCTTAATGGTGCGAATAGGTATGAATGTTATATCTAATTGCAATAATATCATCAACCAACTTCTAACCTATAGGAGAGTGTCGGTCGGGTCACCAAGTATTGCAACGGATTAAACGTTGAGATAAGGTTGAACTTATGAGAAAGCGTGTAATGTCTAAGCTCTTAGGTAACGAAGATCAAAACCAGACAATACTTATAAATAGGGGATGCTTTATCTCTGTCGGTATTAGACGTTTTCTTAAGTAGTAGAGGGCATTTTCTTNCTGTCTCTATGTAGTGATCAAAAGGCTGCACATCTTCTCCAGAAACAACATTAATGAAACCTTGTTCAAGGTCTCTTAGATATTCCATGTGGATGATTATGTTCCCATTCTTGTGATTCCTCTCCAACCAACTTTTAAATGTAAAACACTCCTCGATGGTATGACCGACCATCCTATGGAATAGACTGTAATTAGGTTCCCTGTTTCTCCCCACTTCTTCAGGCTTTGCAAGTTCAAGGAGCTTAAAGTTTGGATTATTGGACAAATTTTTTAGCATCTTTATGAAGACTTCATTCTTGAAGGAATACTTGTGGTTCTTTAATTCCTCAATTTTTTTTTCTTACTGGTTCTCCTTTTATCAAATCTATAAGGTATTGTTGTTGCTGTTGTTGTTGTTGTTGATACTGTTGTTGTGAATGTTGTTATTGTTGTTCTTTAAGGTTTTCATGTTGTTATTTTATCATTTGTTTCTCTTTCTCAACAGCAGACACATCCCCAGTCTTCTTTCAAAAGCTTTCTGGAAATTTTGCTTACTTTCTTTATTCATAAATGGNATCAATGGTAAGTAATGTTGGCTACCTTCCCTCACTCAAATGCGGTGTTGACAGCGATGTCTGAGATGGATACAACTTTCTTCTTCTACTACTTCATCTCGCTCGCCTCAGTGTGTCTTGGGTCGCTTCTGATTTCTTCCCGGCGATTCAAATGCTATACCCAACTCTCAAAAGCTACTGTCTTGACTATTAATCGATCTTTTGTTGTCGATCAAAAAATTCTTCTTTTATTTAATTATTATTATTATTATTATTTTCGATTATTAAGGAGTAGAAAAGTGCCGTGGAAATCAACATGGCCGCATATACGTCTATGTACTTTCATGTACTTTTTAATTCTCGTCACATTCTGTACTAAAATCAAGGGCACCCTTAAAATTTATAAATACGAGGTTAAAAGTTGAGCTCATGGAGATAAGTGAAAATCATTAACTAGTCACTTCAAAATACAATTTAAGCTTTTTTTGTATGTTAACTATATATCAAATCAGGAATGGCGAATGAGACATTCCGTCCGAAATAGCTCCACAGGGTGGGAAATAAAGTGCCAAGACCATGAAGGAAGCGGCAGACAAGGCATCAGACGTGAAGAAGTGCACCAAAGACGGTGAAAGAAGACGCGGACGCAACCAAAAATAATGTTAGCTAAATCAAAAGTGGCAAGTCAAGCTTTTGCTAGAGCTGCTGGAGAAATCGAGGAGCAAAGAAAAAAGAAATGAAGCTGTTAAGCAAGCCACAAGTGAAATTGGATGCAACCAAGGAGATGTTCAATCTACCAAAAACTTGATTTAACTATTAGTCGAGAAAAAGAAAGAAAGCTCAAAACATGTTGATTGTTATTGTTTAATCTGTTTGAACTTTTCAAGCTGTGATCTGAATTGAGACGAGGAGGCGAGGGAAAGTGGGAATCAATATTTGAAGATCCGAAAGGGGCAACACGAAGTGGAATTTGCTTGTGCGACTGAGTTGAGCTTGGGTGGAGGAAGAGGAAGAAGGTGAGTAGTGTGTTACTGCAACATTCATTATTATAGTGCAAAGCAGGTAGATAACTAAAACACTCTCATTTTCCCTCGATCTAAAACTCATTAAGTTCACCGTGCAATTTAGTAAACCCGTGTTTAGTTGTGGAACAGTTGACAATACGATTTAAAATCACAGTGGATTTAACTTTTCCCAAATGATCCTCAAAGCTTGATTTTGGTTAGATCCATATTAAATCCGCCTCAATCTGCTAGCAAATAGCCCCTATAGTGTATGCTGCTAGGTATTCCTTTCAATCTTTGAATATTCATTTCATTTGGGTATCACATTCAACATCACATTTCTATCTCCTTCGAAGAAAACAAAAGCTTGTCTGCCTTCTCTACAACCGGTCAAACATCCTATGCTTGTAGTGGTTGTAATTTCACCATTATGTATGTGTTAGAGGCGTCTTCCTTGTGAGCTGGATTTTTGAGAGCTCTGTCGGGTAGCGCTGAGGAGTTCATCATCTGTTGTCAAAACCATAGACCTCATCTTGCCATCTTTGACGTCTTGCTTGTCGTTCACCAGGGCATTTTTTGTGGTTTCCCTCGACTCCCTCTTTTTAACGGATGTATTAGTTCTTTTATTCTTGAATTTGAGTACGGGGCGTAGTTCTTCCTGACCCACCACATTTAGCATGGGCCATTTGTATTCTATCTCGATTTGTTCAAAATCCAAGTCGAAGTTGATGACAGCTCAATTTGCCAGCTTGTCCTCATCTAGTGTAAGATTGTTGTCATTTTTGAAAGAGAAAATCAACCTCTAACTCGACATTTTCCTATAGAAAATAAAAGAAAAGTCAGCGTGCTGAATTTCAGATTGAACAAGAACGATATTTTGTTATTAATTATGTAGAGTTTTTTTTTTTATCTTTCTTTATCAATGTCATTATCATTTCTTGTTTTATATTGTGTTTCTTTTCTTGACTTTTTTATATTCTATTTTTAGAATTTGATTGAAGGAATTAGGGATAATTTTCTTTTATTTTGTCGAAACATTTTATTAACAAATTTCTTTATTTTTAGACCTAGTTGCAGATAATTATCATATCAGTGATTCTAGAAGCAATGTTTTGCCTTAGGATTATCACGATACGTAGTAGTTTTTCAAATATCATTCATTTATCAGTAGCGTCAGTTTTTCACCTTGGCGGTCCACTAGTTGGTAAGATCATCTGTAGTATACTATTTCAACCACAAACAGTCTCTCCCAAGTTGGTTTAAATTTTCCTTCTATTTGGCCGTGTGCAAGAATAGGTCTCTTAAGGACGAGAACTAATTCACCGACCTTGAAAGTTCATGGGTGGGCCAGTTTATCGTGGGTTTGTATTATCTTTGCATGATACAACTTCAAATTTGGTTGTACATCCAATTGTTTTATTTTATGACTTTCTAACTCTTATAATCAAAGTCCATCATTTTCTTTTGTTGTAACCTTGTTTTCCACCACAACTCAGCAACAAGAGTTGTACTTCGTGGGGAAGCACAACCTCAGACCCATACATTAGATCATATGGCGTAGACTACATAAGAGTTCTAAAATTTTTTTTGTATGCCAATAAAGCTTCTAACAACTGTTTGTGCCATCCTTTTTTGTTGTCGTCTAAGGTCTTCTTTAAGATCTACACGAGTTTTTTGTTTAATGCTTCCATCAATTTGTTCTCTTGGGTAGTAAATTGTAAAGTACCTCCAATTTATGTCGTTTCATTTGACAAAGTTGTTGATCTCGGTGCTTCTGAAAGCCATATAATGAGATGATTAACTATGGCACTCCAAACCAAAACACAACCTAGTTTTTGAAGAATTGTAGAACATGGTGCACTTTGACTTCTCTTAATGGTACCTCTTCTGCCCATTTTGAAAAGTAATCTGTTGCTGCAAGGATGAATCGATGTCCTCTCAAAGGAGGGTCTATAGGAACCATTATATTTGTGCCCCCAACATTAAAATGATCACGACATGATTGTCGGATGCAACACATTTGGGGGTTGGTGTAAGACCACTCCATGTACCTAACATTGGTGATTGTTCCTTGCCGCTCTAATGCAGTATGTCGTTACTGTCTGCCAGTAGTAACCTAGTTTCTTTATCTTCATTTTCATATTTGGGCTTGATTGGTGAGTGCTGCAGAGCCCGGATTGCACTTCTCTAATAATTTCCTAGGCTGATATGTTAAAACATCTTAGTCACATTTGATCGAAGGATCTTCTATATGAAATGTCGTCTATTAAAGCATAAGACAACACTCTCTTCTTTATCTGATGTGCTACTGACTTATTGCTTGGTAACTTCCCTGTCTGCAAGTAATTTATGAACAGTTTTCGCCGGTCCTTTGTATTTTTAGTAACTTCTGCCACTGTTCTTTCATTCTCTAATTTATGCAGGGTATCCCTATTAATTTGTGAGAGGACTTGACATCCCTGTATTGTTATGTTGGTGGAATCCTCCTGCGGTAGGCAAATTCTTTAGAAAACTTTGTGAGGGCAACTGCAAGGGCATTCTCTCCTCTTAGGATCCTGTGTGACGCTGCATTGGGAATCTGTTCCAAAAATTTCATTATATACTAGAAATATTTTTCTAACCTCAGTTTTAGAATTATGTATTGTCTAAGAACTTGTTGTAAATCACCATAGATGTTGATGTCTGTTATTCCCATTAATATTGTCAATTCTAACCCATTTATTAAAGCCTCATATTCTATCTCATTTTTGTAGACTACTTTATCAGATAGTAGCAGTACCAAAACATTCCTCACTTTGGTGTGATGAAAATCAATCCAACTCCTGCTTTGTCGGGCAGTATCATCTGCGACTCTTTATCTTTCTATACTAATGAATTTATATCAAAATACATCTCCCAATGTTGGGCACTGGGGTCTTCTATGTTCATTACTTGTTTATCTTGCAACTCATCATTGAGGGGAGACTCGGCCGGTAGCGGGTGCTACAAAAAATCTGCTAGGATTTGTCTCTTAATGGTGCGAATAGGTATGAATGTTATATCTAATTGCAATAATATCATCAACCAACTTCTAACCTATAGGAGAGTGTCGGTCGGGTCACCAAGTATTGCAACGGATTAAACGTTGAGATAAGGTTGAACTTATGAGAAAGCGTGTAATGTCTAAGCTCTTAGGTAACAAAGATCAAAACCAGACAATACTTCTTAATAGGGGATGCTTTATCTCTGTCGGTATTAGACGTTTTCTTTAGTAGTAGAGGGCATTTTCTCTACCCTTATCATTGATCTGGGCTAGCAAGGCTCTGAGGGAATCTTCTAAAGTCGCAGTATAAAGTATCAACGGTCAACCCAAGACAATGACTGCTAGTACAGGAGGTGTCATTATCTACTGCTTAATACTATCAAAAACTTGATAACATTTATCATCCCAAGCGAACTTGGCATCCTTTTTTATCAACATAGAAAAGGGCTGAAACCTTCCTGATAGATTAGATATAAAGCGTCTTAGGTATGTCAATTAGGATAGTAGTTGTTTCAAGGTTTTGGGGGATGGAATTTCTAGGATAGCTTTAACCTACTCTGGATAGATTTCAATTCCACAATGGTGAGCAACAAATCCTAACAATTTCTCGGAGATAGCACCAAAGGTGCACTTTAAAAGATTCATTTTAAGATTAAATTGGTGTAATCGTTCGAAGACAATTCTAAAATCATACAGATGTGTCTCTTTCTATTTACTTTTGATAACCAAGTCGTTCACATATCATTCCACTTGCTTGTGAATAAGGTCATAAAAAATCATCGTTATTTCCCACTGGTATGTTGCTATAGCATTCTTTAATCCAAAGGGCATCACTTTGTAGTAATATAACCCAATCGATGTTCTGATAGCTGTAAGTGTAGCATCTTCTGGTGTCATCTTGATCTGGTTGTATCTGGATGATCAATTCATAAAAGAGAAGATCGTGTGCAATGAAGTAATGTCTACCATCAATTTCGGGATTGACAATGGGAATTCAACCTTCAAGCATGCCTTTTTCAAATCTATGAAGTCAACACAAACTCGGACCTGACCATTCTTCTTGTTGATCGACACTACGTTGGCCAACCATGTGGGATATTGATCCTCTTGTACGAAGCATCTATTAGTTTCTTGACCTCAGCTCGAACTAATAGATGCTCAATTTTGGGGCACAGTCATCTGGGAGTTTGTTTGAGTAGAGTCATACTCGGGTTTATCCCAAGTTTTTGAAAGCAACCTCTAGTGTTAAACAAGACATCTCATCATAACTCTAAGAAAAAACAATCTTTGTATTCTATTAACAGCTTGTTCTTGTATGTGGTTTCTTTTTCATTCATCAAAGAGCTGATGAAAGTAGGTTTAGGTTCTTCTTTGGTTCTCAAGCTGACCTCTTTTAGTTCGTCGATTATCAATTTAATTTCTTCTTTGAATTTTGATGAAGCGTCTTCTACCGGCGGCTCTTTAAAGTTGTTCGTAGCTTTGAGACAGTCTTCATTCGATTCATTTGTGATAATTAGGCAAAATTCTAAATCGTCAACTGATCCTACCATGCCAAATCCAACACCTTCTTTCTAGTTAAAAGTTTGTTTTTTATTGTTCCATAGTTCTTCAAAAAGGTGTAACTTATCCTTTGACAATTGTTTAGGCACAAAGCAACGTTGAACAAGTTTTTGGACACACCTTGAGTACCACTCAACAGGAAATTTTATTAATTATGCAGAGTTTTCCTCTTCTAATTTTACATCAACTTTGGAATTGGAGAAAGAAAAACCATGGTGGAATCTTTTCGGCATTAAACCTACACTTTGCACTTCCTAGACCACCAAACCCTCAACCTTGTGGTGACGAATTGGGATTAAGCCCATGGCCTGTACATAGTGATTAACTTTGTCTTATATCAACTCATATTCTTGTTTTTATTCATTTTCTAAAAATATCTCAAATTAATGCTTCTTTTGGCTCATCACCATTGCATTTTTCTCATTTTGTTCTTCCTCATAGCTATCTTCCAAGTTAATGCTAATGACTGGATTCTTCTATTCAACAATCTTGTTGTTTTTTCATCACCCTTGTCCCCGACCTCGATCTTTGGTGCCAGTGCTGGAAGAGTTTTTCCCATCTCGTTATGTAGGAGTGATGAGAGATCATTGGGCTGAAACCGAATGTTGTAGTCCTTGTAATCTTTTTGGGTCTTCGAATTTATTTTGAACAGTGTTTCTGGAGAGGATCGTCTTTTTGAGGGAGCATAATAGGCGATATCTTCATGAATGCCCACTTCATGTATCAAAAACGGTTGCAAATCTCCCTTTATGCAACATTCTTGACCTTCTTCGTAGCACTTTAGACATTGGTGTAGCACGGAGGAACAATCTTGTACTCATGAATCCATGGGGGCATTGAATGATGTTTCAGAGTCAATGATATATTTTGTCGTTTTAAATCACTGATTCTCATTATTAGCGTGATTAATCCGAGAGCTCTCTCCTTGCAGATTGAAACCTCTTAGTTGCAAGTGTCGATGTGCAAGTAGGCCAATTTCGTAAATTCATCAAGTTAATAGATGCTTCTGGATCCACTAATACCATGGAGAGCATAAATCTATCTATGATGACTAAGATATACAAAGGACGATTGTGGTCAGTAGTACCGAGCAACCAATCTTCATCTGTAAAGGTCACCTGAGACTGTTCCTTTAACGAACAAACCTCATCTAAGGAGGTTCTAGCCAATTGTGTTAAGCAAATTTCTAGAACAAGCAAGACCTTGATCAATGTTTCTCATTACTCCTTTGACAGGATCAGAGCATCGTAGATGTTTAGTTTGGCAGGCAACTTCCTAAGATGAGCTAATACGTTGTACTCCACTTTATTATGTAGTTCTCCAACTTCTTCCTGAGTGAGTGTTTCTTCTATTGGCAGGAATGACTTTTCTTGCACCACTATCTGTTTTGTTTTATCTTTTAAAACCACTTTTAGAGGTAATATCTTTCCATTTCTCAGGTTTACTTCTGTTATTTCCTCCAATCTCTGAGTTGTATCTAGATGCACCCCTTCCAAAGCTACAACTAGCACTTCTAGAGGCATCTCTGAATCTGAGAATTCCAAGTCAATTGTGATTGGAACTCCTTTAAGCTCAAAGAATATGCGACTCACTTTCAGAGTTGTCATATCCCATATCGTTGATGTTTTCTTGCTCTTCATTATCATACTCATTGAGATTTTGTATAATTTGAGAATTGTCGTTAGAATTGAAAATCAAATTAATATGGTTGTTATCAGTTACTTTGTCACTAGAGACAATCAAAACTTATCCGAAATCAAAATTCTTAGTATTTTATGGCCTCAAGAAAACAAAGAAATAATCATACAGAGCCGACAGTTTGCGGGATTTCTCCCTCAAATCTGAAACAACCAATCTATATAGAGCAGCCTCTACTCTACTCTTCATTTCATCAGTCTTCACTTCTTAAATTATCTTCTTTATTTGCTCCTAAAATAGCTCTTCTGTTGTAACCAACGATATTGGTTCTAAAGGCTTCGGGCTCTGGGTGGCATCCTGTACCAACAAGCTCTGAATTTGGTTCAATATCTTCTTCGAAGACTTTGTCCAAGCTGCATTCCATCCATCATTAGTTGCATAGGGATCAATTGGAATAATTAGATTAACCGAGGTTGCATTGACAAAATCTTTTTTTAGATTCTCTTAAATACTCTTTTAGGATTGTTATGCTCCCATTCTTGAAGTTTGTCTCAAGCCAGTCTTTGAAGATCAAACAATCTTCTATTGTGTGGCCAAGCAGTTTGTGATATGGGCAATATTAGGGATGATTCTTAATACTGGTCTCTTCTGGCTTTATTAGAGTTGACAGTCTGAATGTTGCCTTTTTAGCATGTTGCGGAACATCTTTCCCATTGACTCATTCTTGAGTGGATAAACGTTGTTTAACGGTTGTTTCGTTGTCAAAGGTGTCCACTTGTCCGTATAGTAGGTTCTCTGTTGGGATGATTGTTGACCATGTTGCTGAGGATGCTAATAATTATGTTTGGGCAGTTAGGCTTGTATCTAAATTAGTTGCTTGTCTTTCTCTACTGCTGCTACTATCCCAGACCCTTCTTAAATGCTTTCCTTGATTTAGGCTTCTCAACCTTTTCCAAAAACCTGAATTATTTTGCATCTTCTTGAAGAATCGCGACCTTGCTAAGCTGTTTTTCAAAAGTTGTAATTGTGAATCTCATAAGTAGAAAAACATTTGGTCAGCGAATACTCTTCAGTAGAATCTTGATTTCATGTTGTTCTTAAAGTTATGGCTCGCACTTCATGCTTAAATTTCTTCATCGTAGAATGGATTCCACCAATGTTTCTATCAATTTTTGTTGCTCTACCACAAGATTACCTACGGTGATGTGGTGTTGAGCACCAGCGAACCTTTTTTTGACAAACAGGTTTTCTTGTTTGAATGTTTTTATTGAGCCATGGGTAACTCCACATGCCAATAAAAGGCAACTTCTGACAGGCTACTTACGAACTAGTGGAACAACAATGCTTCACTACCCCCCCTCCGCATTGCAGCAGTTCACTCGGAAGTGTGCAACATGCTGTAGGGGATTACTGGTTCCATCAAAAGTATTGAATGACATTGGTACGAAACCCTTGGGATATTGTATTGCATCGAATTCCTCTTAGTAGGGTATATCCTTCAAAATCAGTGTTCCTTTCTTTATATGTGCCAAGGCTTCTCTCTCTTGTTGTTTCACCATCCACTTAATGTCCTTTTCTGGTATCTCACCATGGGCAGGATCTTTCTTTGGTTGCTCCTCTCTATTGGCGGAGGTAGATTCTTTCTTATCACATGCAATATGAATGACATACAACTGATTTACCTCGTAGAGACCATATTTGGAGATGGAGTTTGACTTTGTGTAGTTGTCACAATGATCATTATTTTTTCCATCATTTTCTCTACGTGGCTGATCTACTCATCTTTCTGCTCGATAACTCACTGTTGCATCTCAACAACATCTTCTCCAACAATTGACAAGGCATCTCGTAGAGATGAAGAGGCTCTAGTCTCAACAACGTTTACCTCAACAAACTCTTCTACTATATAATCTGTCAGGTTGAAATCTTCATCATCTGTATTATTTCTCTGTTCTTTTGTTAATTGTGTAATGTGGCTCTAAGTTGTTCCAAGGCAACCTCAATTGACTTCCCTTTGATGGCTTTAAGGTCAGTCGGAGGATCCTAATGAACTTGTCCTCCTATGTTGAATTCTGAAGTAGCTGTGGCACTGGCAGTTGGAACCTCAGGCTTATTATCCTTCTCAGGGAGGTGGCCCCTTAACTTCTCTCACAGTATCAGTCCAACGACCAAAAGGTCTTCATGACTTCTTCTATTTTGATGTTTTGAGATGGGATGTCTTGTTGGTAACATTGATTTGTTGGGAGGGAGTATGGTCCCTTAAAGTGATCCTTTTATCATTATTTGTCTTTGAGATATTTTTACACACAATGACTGTTGGTATTCTCGGACCTAAACGAGACTTGGCTGACCTATATTTTGCAAGCTTCAAGAAGGAGATAGAAGTGTTAGTGTCGGCAGTAACTATATACTCTCTAAGATGGAGCTTCACAGAAATACGAGGTGCCGGTGAATATCCTCTTGAGACAGATCTGTAAAATTGTTTTATGGGTTTATCCTTTTTCAAAATTTCAATCTTCATCTGGTGTGATACCGCAAACCCATTCTTTTCAAGATTCTTGTGACAGAATAGTGCTCTTTACTGGCCAATCTCAAGGATAGAACATACTCGGGTAAGAGGTGTGGGCTGTGTCTTTGTCTTATTGTGACCATTATGAAGAGATGGCAAGGGTTGCATAGCGACAATTCTATAAACACCTGCCTCTCTGGAAGCAGTGGATAAAGGGTGAAACCGACTTACTCTGAGAAGGGGTGAGGTCTCGGGCAACCCTATTCCTTCCTAATGAGGAGCTCCTTCGGCAAGAATCAATTATGTAGCTTTTTTCCTTCTTGGCTTTAAGGAACTATAGGTTCTGTTTTCTTCTTTCTGACTTGGTCAGTGGTCCAGACTTTGAACTGGACCTAATTTCAAACACAGATGGTATCAGGGTGAAGTCCTCAACTGACTCTTCTAAGTACAAGATCCCTTCCCCCTTTGACAACAGTGGGCAATCGAGACATTGATAGTTAATTCAATGACAAAGGGAGTGACAGTCCTCACGGTAGTGTAAGCGACAAGGTTGAAAGAAGCGGGGACAACGAACGTAAAAGGTGTCTTTGCAACTTTTGTCTTATCGAGTGTGGGGAACTCTTGACTGCACTTCGTAACAAAGTTAGCTAACGGTCCTTGAACCTTTGGAGTGGTCGTTTTCATTATGACATAAGCTGCTCTGCCGAGTATCACCTTGACTTCATCAAATTAGGCCCCAAACTTAATCATTGACCCTAAATGGTGGCCAATTTTATCGGTAAGCAAATCATATCCTCTAGTGAACAAGAAAATCAACTTTGGCATTGATCCCGTCAGTTAAAATTTTTCGAGCGGCAGCGGCATCCTACGCTCTATCTCTGGGTGTAGTAATTTGGCATAAGTACCGAAATTAATGGAATTGTCTTACTAACTGGACATTTCTTTCAAAACTT
>JXCR01146924.1:569544-606432 GCA_002079205.1 Phalaenopsis hybrid cultivar | reverse complement strand
ATATATATATATTATTTTTGCATTTAATGAGGCATGCATGAGTGAGAGAGTAAGGCATGAGGGGGGGCTAAGCCATGCGTGATTTGATAAAGCAATAATGTTGCATGCGTGAGGTTTTATTTAATTTTTATTATTATTAAATAATAATAATAATAATAATATTATTATTATTATTTAAATCTCTTCGTGCAATTTTCGTTGAACGCCTCATCGCGGTGAAATGAACGTCCTCCGTATGTGAAATCAACGTTCCAGACACGCGGGCTTGGTCCATTTCGTCATTCAGGGTTGTTTGGACCACTTTTTCTGCGATCGAGTAAAAAATGCATCAAATTTAACTTTCGTTGATTTTTTTTTATCGCGATTGACCGTTTTTTGGAAATTGATCATGGACCAATTAAATTGATTTAGATTTATTTGAAATTGGATCTAGACATGTTGAACTTGAAATTGAGGTATTTGATTAGTCATGAAGCTCAATTTGACGATTTTTGTCAAAGTGAATGAATTTGGTCAAATTAGACCAAATGGATGGTCAAGAATTGATTTTAGGAGTGTTTGAGATGATTTTAAAGAATTTGAGAATTTTTTTTGTGCCACGAGTCACATTTTGGTAATTTTGGTCAACTTTGGTCGAAGTGGTCAAAAGATTGATTTAAAGGCTCGAGGAGGTTCATGAAGAAATTTGGAGTCAAACGACAGTGTTCATCAATGTGGAAGGTTTTATGATCCCCGAAGTATTTTTTAAGTTTTCGTTATTTTGGTGTCGAAGTGTAAAAAAGTTATCTGGAAGTATGGAAATATTTCAGTCAAAATTCTGAGGAAGACGGAAAGAATGATTTTGCGTGATTTTTATGACATATCAGTGACTCTGGGAGATTTTAGAAAATTTGATGTTTTTTTTGGACTCCAGTGGCATTTTGGTAATTTTTGGGAAAATTGGGTATTTTTGCAATTTTTGGGTTTCAAATGTATAAATGATAATATCAAATGGTTTGATGTGTGTTGTGTGATTCAATCAAATTTTGGGAAATTTTGAAAAATTAGAACATTCAAGTGGGGTATTTTAGGAGAAACTAGGTCTAAATAATTTTGGTCAGCCTCATGGGTGTAATGATTGCAACCCAGTGATATGAAAATGCAATGTTTATGATAATCATGGGGATTATGAATGATGATGCAATGTGTTGAAGTCCAAAAATATGTAGAACAGTGCAAAACTTTCCTATGGTCCAAAGGTCTTATAGAAATTCTCATNCCATGCTTTCTTTAAAAATATGGCAGGGATAGTTGTAGTTGTACTCAGAGAAGAAAAAGATGAACTTTTTTTTGCTCTTGTTTTGTTTTTTTTTTCTAGTATACTGCATAGTTATTTCATTGTCATTTTTTTTGCCTTTATTGTCTTCTTCATTATATAAGCATATAGCAACACTTTCGTAGTTTAACGTGTTGTTTCTCCTTTTACCCCGATCCAATCCATAAACTATATTTATTATCTATCATATGATATAATAGACCTTTTTTTGGTGTTCTTATTGTTAATGCTTGCAAAGGCACATTCTGTTGCTTCAGAGGTGCTTGTGTGTCCTTGTGTGTGGGGGGTGGGGTGGGTTGGAAGTTGAGGGAGGATATTAAAATGTTTAATATTTTACTCAAATAAAATTTCAACATATGGCCACACATAACTAAAGGAAAATGGGCACACTTATTTTCATATTAGCAGTGTGCCTAGTGTAAAAAATTTGGGTGAGCAAAATATTACACTATTAGTAAGTGAAATTGATTTCTAGGCAATAACCTTGACCTTACAATTTTTATTACCAAAGCTCCAACTAAGTCATAGTTGTGTACTCCATTATCATAAGATTGAATTTGTCCAACCAAATGCATGACTAACTCATTACTTAGGTTCAAGGTTGGACAGTTGCTAGGGCAGGGTTGGGGTAGGGGGCCGCGCGGCGGCAGGCCTCATGCAACGGGAGGTTGGTGCCGACGAGGGCGAAGGTGTCCCGTGGGTTAGAGCCAGTTGATAATATTTTATTTTTTAGTGAACGGTGTACTTCAAATTCAGCCAATTCAACCTAATTTTAAATTGAACCAAAATGAACTACGGTGAAAACTTCAAATTCATTCATATTTTATTTTATATTTGTAATTCCTTATACCAATCAAAAGAGAGTTCAATTAATTCTTTCAAAATTTTATCTTCACATTCTATATCTTTTTTAGTGCTTAAAGACAAGAACCCCTTATAAAAGTTTGACTCTGATAACCATTCAACTGAGGAAAAACTTTAACATCCAACTCTGTCACGATATCGATAGATAGTGGTGTTACATCTAAAGTTCTCTATGATTTTCCATGTTCATCGGATCAACATTCCAACATATAGTGTATGAATCATCATCCAAATTGGACTCTACAGGTCCATTTGGGGCAGTGCATCTTTATAATAAGCTATTGCGCAACAACTACCACAGGAAGCTACTGCGCAGAAGCTGCTACAAGTAAGCTGACTGTTTATTTGTTTTTGCAGTTTGAAAGCAACTGTGCTGCAGTTGTTTCTATACAAATGATCATTATGCTCTTATATAGTAATGTTGTTTGCGACAAAATAGTCATACGAATATATTTTTTACCTTTGAAGAAAAAATTTAGTGCAGAATATTAAAAAAAAGATACATGCATCTCATATAATAGTGAGTATTATTATTATTAAAATTAAGAAAAACACTATTAAAATAATATTTAATAATATATTAATATTATTTTTAAAATGCAGACAACATATATCACGACCTATGCCGTCCACCAGGGAGGTGTAGAACCACCGCAAAATCACCATCACAAACTAGGGCATTATAGTACAACCACAAAAAACAAATTTGCATTCAATTAATTTTCGAATGAAACCACCAACAACACCAAATTTGGAGCAACAAACAACAGCATTGCACAACCATTCAAGTTTATCAACCGGATAGTGAATAGGGAATAAAGACTATTAAACCAAAAATATAACGGAGTGCCCAATAAAATTGCAAAATCCAACAACACAACACAACCACCCAAATCCATCAACCAAATAGAGCACCAAAAACTGAAATCCATCAACCAAATAAACTAAAATTCACAAAATTCCAACATCACAACACAACAAATTGAAAACATCAAAGCAAAGCAAAGAACTGAAACTTTCAACCCTAATTCAAAATGCCTCAACAGAAGGTCTTAGAGAATAGCACAGGGACAACAGATATCCAATGATCCAAGAGGAACGAGAAGCAAGACTGCTGCAACAATCAGCAACCAGCTGAAGAACAGAGGGAGAGGGAGGATAAGAGAAAGGAAACAAACCAAACCCACAGATTGAAGAGGAATGAGAGATCCAATTTTAGGGCAAAAATCACGAGAGATGAGATAAGGGAGAGCTGGGATGAAAGCAATCACGAGAACTCAGCGGGGTAGGGGCAGTAAATGAATCACAAAGAAACGCTTGTCGCCGGGTCGAACTCGCGGCCCTCGTTTCTTATGTCTTTCCCAAAAAAGCAACTTCACCGCATTAACCAAATGATCCTAATTGCGTTTTCATGCCGCACCACAGTAAATAAGCTGCACCAAACAACCCTAAATCAATGCACACTGCAGGTGTTCTATTCTTCAAGTTTGGTGAGAAAGTTCTTCCAGCTAATACTTGGTCATTCTCTAGGCCTGCTAGTCTTGGTAAATTATTGCCTATTCGTAATTTTGGAGAGGTGTATGAATATTGAATTACTATCTGAGGTCCAGCATCCTACCAGATAATGTATCATCTTCTTCTATGTTTTCTTCTTGTTTTTCAACATCTTCATTTTCTCATTATTTTTCTTTTATTTATTCATATATTTCTTTTCTATAATATCTTCATCATTTTCAATTTTTTTTTTGTTTTTCAACATTTTTCGTTTCTTCTTTGTCTTCCAATTTCTTAGCAATAGGTAATTCATTGGAGAAAACCACTTGTTTTTTCAGCAAGTAATATGCTGCACCTTCATAAATTTCAAGTTCATGGATTGAGAACAGTTATAAGTCACATTTATTGCAGTATTCAACATCTCGCCAATAATTGATATATTGGTCGAGGAAAGGAGGTGCCATTCGATGCTCGTGAAGCTAATGTCACCCCAACAATGCATACTAAAGTTTGAGTCGATGATGTGAAATTTTGCTTCAGTCTGGAAATTTCTGATCTTGAGTAAGAGGGTTATCGAGCCTAAAGCTCTTTTACCTTTCTCATTGATCCACACAATAACATCTTATCAAATGAAAGCTTTTGGGTATCAATGTTAAGGTAAACAAGGGTTCTTAAATTCATAATATTGATCGATGGACCCAAATCAATGAGAACTCTGTACAACCTAAATCATCCAACATTTACAGTAATGTAAAATGGTCGATTATAATCATTTGTCCCTAACAGTAGGTCATTATCAATAAAATTTAACTGAGGAACATCATTAAAGTAATTTACTTCTCCATCTGAAGGATTAGATAACAGTTGAAACATACAGATTTCAGGGTCTATTAAAGCTTTAATCAGTGAATCTCTTATCTCTTTGGCTGTGATAATAGCGTCATATATATTGATTTTTGCTAGCAATTTCCTCATACGGGACAACACATTATAAGCAACCTTTTTCAAGCTTTTACAGGCTTATCCTGTGTAGGAGCATCCTGCGTAAGAGCTACTGGTTGATTAGGTTTAATGATTGAATTAAATTTTTTAGGAGTTGTTTTGCAAGGTGACATACTTTGCTGCTCTTCAGATTAATTTCTACAATGTCATTTTTAGTAGTATTCTCCAATTGTTTAATATTTTCTTGATCTTCTTCTTGAGACTGTTTGTTCTGAAGCTTCCATCCCAATATCAATAGGCATTCCTTCAAAATCAGAGACAAGGGTATCACTATTAGAAAAAGGATTGTCATAATAATCTTCTTTAGTCAATTCACTTTTGATTTGAGAATTGTTTTCATCGGGATTAATTGAATTATTGCTTTTATTATTATATAAGTCGTTTGAATTAGATTTGTCAAAGAATGACAAAAATATACCCAGAACCACTACTCATATCATTCATAATTTCACGTGGAACGAAAAAGTGATACAGAGTGAGTGGCACAAGAGTTACAAGATACTTGTCCGAAATAACACACCTAATTCGATTACTCTCCATACTTTTTTCTGCTCCCTTACACATTCTTTCTTCTTTGGTTTTACAGTTGGGCTTGATGTGCTTTGGTACTGTCTTAACTTTTGTTTAAACTTCCTTCTTCTCAGAAACTACAAAAGGATTGAGTTATCAGAGTTTTTGAGTTCCTTCGGGCTCTTGTGTATGTAACTTCTGAAATTGTCTAAGAATTTTTCAAGAATTTTTGGATAGTACAGCAGTCCAACCCTCTGTCTCTATCTAGTGATCAAAAGGCTGCACATCTTCTCCAGAAACAATATTAATGAAACCTTGTTCAAGCTCTCTTAGATATTCCATGTGGATGATTATGTTCCCATTCTTGTGATTCCTCTCCAACCAACTTTTGAATGTAAAACACTCCTCGATGGTATGACCGAGCATTCTATGGAACAGACTGTAATTAGGTTCTTGTCTCTCCCCACTTCTTTAGGCTTTGCAGGTTCAGGGAGCTTAAAGTTTGGATTATTAGACAAATTTTTTAGCATCTTTATGAAGACTTCATTCTTGAGGGAATACTTGTGGTTCTTTAATTCCTCAATTTTTTTTCTTAGTGATTCTCCTTTTATCAAATCTATGAGGTGTTGTTGTTGTTGTTGTTGATACTGTTGCTGTGAATGTTGTTACTATTGTTCTTTAAGGTTTTTATGTTGTATTTTTATCATTTGTTTCTCTTTCTCAACACCAGACAGATCCCCAGACTTCTTTTCAAAAGCTTTCTGGGAATTTTGCTTACTCTCTTGATTCATAAATGATAGTTTTGTGGTTTCTTCTTACAGGTTAGCTACCTTGCTGATCAACTTCTCAAAAGCCTTAATTGTAAACCCTTTCAACATACAAGCATCAAGTGTGTGGATGTTCTTCGGTAGGATTTCTATAGCGTGTTGCTCTTGCAGTTGAGGTTCACATTTCAGACTTAAGTTTCTCCATCTTAGAATGTGATCACTAAGGTTTCATCTGATCTTTGCTTCTCAACAACCAAAGCTCCCACGGTGATATGGTGTTGATCTCTGGTAAACCTTTAGATAAATAGATCTTCCAATTCGACAAAAGTCTTAACTGAGCCGTTTGGTAAATCTGTGTTCTAAATAAATTGTTAACGAATTGTTGGAACAATAAAGCATCACTTCCTCTGACATTACATCAATTAGATGGAAAGTGTGACAAGTATTGTCTCGGATTCCCAGTTTTATCAAAGATTTTGAATTTGGGTTGCACAAATCCTTTATGATATTGCACCATACCAATTTCTTTGGGATAGGGTCGTCACTTTGACACCAACTTATTACCCTTAGCCTGAGCTAAAACGTGCTTAACTTGCTGTTCTATCATGGATTTCAAGTTTTTATCAGTCGACGATGGTGTTTCCAACAGTTTCTTTGAGGCTTCCTCTTCAACTTTTCTTGTTTTAGGATTAATAAGAACATGAGCAGCCCCAGATTCCTTTTTCTCTTTAAGAACATGTATCGCAGTAGGAGTTTTCTTTCTGTCAGGGATATTGAAGTTAACCGTTCTTCTATCCTCTTTTCTAATTTTTCAATGTGGTTATCTCGTTGGTTCAACTCATTCGATAGATGCTGAGTTGTATTGGGCTATGGACCCTCCTCAACTTCTATGTCCTGGGGTTGTACTAATATCTGACTCTAATTTGACGGCATAACATTCATGATTTACTCGTTTATTTTCTCCAATCTTTCAATAACTTCATCTTTTTTTTGCAGCTGATTTAAAAGTTGTTGGGTTGTGTCTAGTATGACACATTCTTCAAATATAATGTCTTATAAATTAGCATTCTCTTGTCTCTCCCTTAGAAAGGACTTTGTTTTAACCATCATGATAATGGTTGTTTCTTCGGAGGTTTCAAGATTTTCATCCTCTTCTTTCAATTGCTTCAGATCAACTTCCAATTCATTTAAAACCTCATCATTGAGTCTAATCATATCATTCTTAGGATTGATAGGGATATATGTGGGTTCTGGATTGATATCAATCACACCAACTTTCCTCTCAGTGATCTAAGGTTCAGAATCCTTAGTTTTCTGAAGTTGTACCAACTTCCTTGAAACAGGTGAGGTAGGTTAAGAAGGGGTTTCCAACTTATCTTCTTCTGTAAAAGGTGTTACTTTCACTTTAGGAGATAATCTTATCTTCAATGGAGAGGACTTCTTCTCATTCTCAGTATTGAAAATTTATTTGGAAAACCTTGGAATGTATGGAGGAGTTTCATGTGACAGACGTCTCATTTTCTAAGTTCTATTAAAACGTTGAGGAAAATAAGGCAGCGCTTCTAGTGATAAACGGTGAGCAGAGACCTTTCTCCGTAAACGTATCCGTTCTATCCTCAAAGACCTATGGTATTCCAAAATCTTTTCTCTTTGATTTTCAGGAATCATACGTCCTAAATACTTTATAATTTCAACTGTAGTACATTTCTTTTTCACTGTCATCTTCCCGAGTATTTGATATAATCCTAAACAACAAAATCATTTATTTTCTTTTTCAATGGGTTTTGATTTAACTGAAGATGGAGATGGAGATCAATCAGTTATCTCAAACACATTTTATCTCGGGTAGCGAAAAGTGTGTGAAACCTACTTTCATCTAAGGGATGGGAGGTTTCAGACAATTCAAATTCAATCTCATGGGTATCTTTCTTAATTAACTTCTTTTCTCCATTAGCCCGAAGATATCTCTTATGGATTCTTCTATTCCTACTCCTTTGTTGAGTTTTAGTCAATGTAGGAATAATCTTAAAAGATGAGCCAACTTCAAACAATGAGGAAATGTTATAAGCTTCACCCAGTACTATTGATTTATCATTCATTTCTTCAACAGGCACAGGAATTTTATAGACTTTAGAAACTTCCATTCTCTTAGTAGATTTATGAACTTCAGGTATAACATTGGTAGCAATGCTCATAACAGAAGTTCTTTCAACAACTTTTTTCTTCAATGGTGGGAAATCTTTTGATCTGAGACTAGATTCCATCATGAGTGTTTTCTCATCAAACAATTGGGGGTCTACTGTGGAAAAGGTAAGCTCACGACTAGTCTTCTTGAAGTAATCAAATCTCATTCCAAACTTAATGATGGACCCACCGCTGAGATGAGTAGGACTGAGTTCTAATTTTCTGTCGTTTCCAAATGAGAAGATCAGTTTCGGGATTGACATCTTCCTGTAAAGGTGATACATGGAGAGATGTTGATGGGAAGTCGACTTATGAATCTCTGAATTTAAGGAGTTCAAGAATGAATGCTTATCAAAAGGGTGGAACATAGACCCATTCCATCACGTGATAGAAATAAAGTCTAATGGAAAAATGATAGATAATAAAAGTCTCAAAGGGAAGGAGAAACATATCATTAATAAAAAGAAAGATTAAAGCATAGGTAAAGATGGAGAGAGAAATCATCTCCAGCACAGTCGTCAGAAAAATCTTTGTGGGATTTTTTATTGTTATTGGGGGGCACCATAGACCTCGAAAGATTTCTATCTGAATAATTGAGTATGACATTCAAAGAATAATATACTGTCTCGAATGTGAAAATATTATCATAGAATAGACCTAATCATTCAGATGAGAAAAATTTTTGGGATTTATGAATTTGTGAAATGAGGATTCTTTTCTTACCTTACGGGTGTAAGATAAGGTTTATTTTAATTCTGAGAGAGGTATCCCCATGTGGGAGCTCCCTCATAGTTAATTACAGCTCAAGAATTACGCTTGAGAAAACATTAAATTAAAGTTATGCTTTTTATGTATCTCATTCCTTGAATGTTTATGAATTGATGGGGTTTAAAGACTTTGATAAAAGGGATAAGGTTGGACAAAGGCTTACTTCACTTGAATTTCAAAAATGGTTTACCCTTTGAGTTGAGCCCAATATTTGATAGTCATAATGGTATAAAGCTTGAATCAATGAATTAGATTTGAGACGCAAATTGAATTTGAGTTGATTCTTGATTGGATTGGGTTTGATCTTGGATTTGAATCAGATTAGAGTTAAATTTGGATTCGAAAGAATTGAGTTTGATATAATAGGATTAAGTTAGGCTTTAAAAGTTGTAGATTAAGTTGAATTAAGGAACTTCGTAGTCTACAGGGTAGAAAGGGTATGGATTTCTGGATGGAAGTGAATCTCTAACCTAAATATCTGTAAATAGGAGACTATATGTGAACTAACCTAAATTTGGGAGTAACACACCCGTTCAAGATGCACATGACTTTCTATCATCCTGGGTACCTTGGTAGCCTCAGACTATTAACCAATAGAATGACATAAGTTCTCCCTTATCGCCATAGCAATGACTTAAAATAGTCATTCCTGCTATAAAGTAGTTTTGAATTTCTTCCTCCATAACATTGGCTACTTCATTCTAGGACACTCGATAGTCTTATGGGGTAGGTCAATTTGTTTTATATGTCCTAGTTCAAAGTTTATCCATTAGGTATCTAGTGAACTAACCTAGGAATTCTAGACTGGACTAATCTTGTGTTTGTGGGGTCCTAGGTTTTCGTCTACGTTTGTTATCTTAGGGTTATAGTTTGGAGCTATCCTACGGTGTGGTTATAAAAATTTAGAGTTGATTGTTTTTAAGTTCTTAGGAGTTTAATAATTACCAGGTGAATTGTTTTCTTCTAAAATATTTCATTTATAGTGACAAATCAGTGTTGTTTAGTTATTTTTTTTTATTATAAGTGAAGTTTTGGTCAACATGACAATCAGAATTTTTTTCCATCTTATGGCTTTGTTTTCTCTCTAAAGGTTTTTTCCCTCTTAGGGTTCTAATTATGGTCGAGATAATATATTTTGAACAAATAAGTCGAAATTTCTTAACTTAAAGTCTTCATACTAAAGACTTATTCATATTCCCATTAAAATAATAAAAATATTATTTTCATGCAAAATTTAGAGTTTATGAAAAATAGTTTTATCATTCAAAAAGTATATGGGATACAAATTTATTTTTTCTACGAGTTATTTAAATTAAGATAACCCACGATTGATATGCAAAAAATTTTAAGGCTATGAAATCATACGTTTGTGTCGAGAGAGAATTGAGAATTGAGGGGTTTTAGTTGGTTAAAGAGAGAAAATGGAGGGAGATTTTATTTAGTGGGGAGGGAGGAGTGGTTAGGATGAAAAAAGCAATTGGATTTTCTTAATTCAATGGCCAAGATGCGATTAAATTGGAGAGAATTTGGTTTGTTGCTTATTTTGACCAATAGAATATGATCATTAGGATAGGTGGTGTTAAAAAGAGGTGGTTTGATGAAGAATTGAATTAAAGGCAGAGATCCAATGACAAAGTTGTAATTTAGGCCAAATTCATATAATTAGAGCAAAAAATTTGCCAACTTGGCATACAAAAATGAGAAAATTAAAATTAATATGCCAAATTGAAAAGGACAAAACAAGGATTCTGACGGTCTTAACGATTTCAAAAAAGGAGTTGTGTAACTAAGGTTATGATCATTTGAATTTCAAAGTTGATTAGACAGGTAGTTATAGTGGTTGAGAAGTTGACTTTAATAAAACAATTGACTTTGGTCAAGTTGATGGAGAAAAATTCAATGAGTTTATGGTCTAATTGGTTTTGGTTAGTTCAAGCTCGATAAAGAGATATGATTGATCAAATTGGTCCCCACCCTAGGAGAAAATGATTAATTTTGACTAAAAATTTTATTAGACTTTATGGTCCAAAAAATATATTTTTAAGTTTAAAACAACTTTTTGGAAGATTGAAGTCAATTTGAAGTCTTTTTGAAGGAGTTATGGTCAAATTATCATTTTATCTCTTCTAATAATTACTTTCTCTCTCCTGATTATCGTTTGCTAAAAAAATGCCCATTAAAATTGAGCACAAAAAACTTATTTGAATGATTTTGATGATATAGACACAATGGTGAAATTCATTTTAAAAAATAATGACTCGTTGAAAGATTTTTACGTAAGAGCATTTTTATGCATAGGAACCCTAAGTGCATAGCTTTATGTAAAATTATTTCAACTGATTATCAGATTGGCGTGCATGGTATTTATTAGTGATAATAAGTATTATTGAACTTTTAAAATGAGATTTTGAGCCTTATAATAATCTTGGGAGAGAAAACAATAATTCCAAGGTTCCGCCAAGATTGAGCTCAAGTGAAGTATGTCTAATCTAGCTTCAGACTTTCAGTGAATGAAAAATAGGATTGATAAAAAATAATTTCAACACTTCGTTGCCTGATTAGGGTACAATTCGTCCTTTACCGCCATTTCTTCTTTCTCCCATATTCACACTCTCACTCATTCTCTCAATTTCGTTTGATTCAAATGGGAACAAACGACACATAAGTCGAACTGTATTGATGTTTATCACACACTATCAATTTAGTTACTATTATTATTATTATCTATTTTATTTTATTT
Organism: Phalaenopsis hybrid cultivar; assembly: GCA_002079205.1. Taxonomy (NCBI): domain Eukaryota; kingdom Viridiplantae; phylum Streptophyta; class Magnoliopsida; order Asparagales; family Orchidaceae; genus Phalaenopsis; species Phalaenopsis hybrid cultivar. The sequence continues at coordinate 594,788 of JXCR01146924.1, read as the reverse complement.
TATTATTAAAATTTTAGTTATTACAATCTCCCTTTATAAAAATTTATCATCGAAATTTGAAAATAATTATGAAAACAAACATATCTCAAATAAATTTGCAGATATCTTTCTTGCATATTAGAAACTTTCTCCTAAGTAACATCCTTCTCTGATCCATGCTTACATAAAATCTTAACAAATTAAATCTCGCTATTACAAAGCTTCTTTACATCCTAATTCACAATTTTTTCAGGTTCTTATGTATAGTCAGATTAAAATGTATATCCACTAAGTTTGCAATCACTCTATTTGATTCATCAGCAATATACCTCCTAAGTGAAGAAATATGGAAAATATTATACTCCTTGCATATGAGCTTGTAATGCAAAATTATAAGTCACATGTCCAATCCTCTCCACAATTAAATATGAACCTACATATATGGGGCTTAATTTTTATGTCTTTCTAAATATTTGCACACCCTTAATAGGACTGACTTTAATAAAAGCAAACTCTCCAGATCAAACACAATCGTTCTATACTTGAAATTGTAATATTTTATTTGCATATCCCATACTTCCTTTAGCCTGTCTCTGATCATTCTAATCTTCTTAGTATCATCATAAACCAAATTAGCTATAATGACATTTTTTTTACCCGTTTCAGCCTAACATAATGGTGACTTGCACTTTCTTTCATACAAAGCTTCATATGGATTCATCTTAATAATACTCTGATAAATAATATTGTAAAAAAACTCTACAAAGGGCATATGTGATTCCCATCACTTATCAAAGTCAAGGACATATAACTTTAATAGATCCTTCAAAGTCGGAATATTCCTTCTGATTGGCCGTCTGTCTGAGGGTAAAACTATACTAAAAGTTAATCTTGTACTCAATGCCTCTTGAATCTTCTTCCACAACCTAAAAGTAAGTCTGCCTTCTCTGTCTGGAGTTCTAGACTTTCACACTTCCAACAACCTTACAATTTGATGCACATATGACTAATTTCTCAACATAATCAGTTTGTCTAATAGGAAAAAATGGACATACTTTGTCAATCATCAACAATTACCCAAATATCATCACAACCATGTCATTACCTAAGTAAACAAAGCACAAAGCTGATAATAATCTTCTTTGATTTTTTACTTTGAATAAGTAATGATTGTAACTTACCTTTACTAGCTGACAAGTAGGACAGTTTGATACAGAGTGGGACTTCCCGCAAACAAACCCTGACATGGGAATTCGGGCGACGAGAAACGATGCCAAATTATTCTTGGACCGATCCGGTCCAGGTTTTTTTTGAATTCGAGGAGTCTGTCAGTCCTTTTTGGCCACTTCTAATTATCATCTTACTATATATTTATTTTTCATGTTTTAGGTTGGGATTTATTTCATGTTTTTGTTTAGGATAGCCGCCGATGTCTCGGTTTCTCCCTCTAGGGATGTATCCAAAAGTGGGTGGTGCTCTGACTGTATCTCGTGAATCTTCTTTCACAACCTGAAAGTAATTATGCCTTCTCTGTCTGGAGTTCTAGACTTTCACACTTCAAGCAACCTTACAAGTTGATGCACATATGACTAATTTCTCAACATAATCAATTTGTATAATAGGGAAAAAAATGGACATACTTAGTCAATCGTCAACAATTACCCAAATATCATCACAACCATGTCATGACCTAAGTAAACAAAGCACAAAGTCGATAACAATCTTCTCTGATTTTTACTTTGAATAAGTAATGATTGTAACTTACCTCTAGAACACTGATGTTCTGCATTTACTAGCTGTCAAGTAGGACAGTTTGATACAGAGTGGGACTTCCCGCAAACAAACCCTGACATGGGAAGTCGGGCGACGAGAAACGATGCCAAATTCATCCTTAGACCGATCCGGTCCAGGCTTTTTTCGACTCCGAGGAGTATGTCAGTCCTCTTTGACCACTTCTAATTATCATATTACTATATATTTATTTTTCATGTTTTGGGTTTGGATTTATTTCGTTTTTCTGTTTAGCAGCCGCCGANGAAGAGAGGGAGGGAGAGAAGGATGGAGGGAGATATGGAGAGAGAAAGAGAGCCCCCCCGCCCTGCTATTTCCAACAGCCCGCATACTTCGAACCACCCCTTGCCGCAGCCCACTTATAGTACAAAAACCCTTATCCTTGCATATCTCATCTTTCAAGCTTGCAGCCAGCCTTTCACAACGACCCAACGCTTGTTATCCCCACATTCCAGCCTGCTGCCTTGGCTGCCACTCGACCACTTTGCTGCCATCATCTAGAAACCTATAACCTGCTGTTCTCTGACCATCCTTCCCTGCTGCATCCTCCACCTTTCAACCATCACCCAAAACTCCTTCCCTGCTGCAACCGCCACCTTCCAACTACCACTCAACCATTCCAATCATGTACCACCACTTCCAAATTCCCAATGACCATCGCCACCACCTTAGATCCTCTCTAGTGCGAGTTTGTGTCTTATTTATTGTAATTTTTCTTTTAAGTGTGTTTGGTTGTAACCACCTATTTATTTCCAGTAATGATTTTTTGCTTTTCTATTATGGTTTGGGTTAACTCCGATATCATTTGATATCAGAGCTAATCTAACCCTAGTCCTATCTTAGTATTTTTAGCTTTCGCTCATACCCAACTCTATATCCACCCGAATTTTTTTTCCCATCTTACATTATTCCTACACATCTCCTTCCACCCACCTACAACCAAAATCGAATCATACTGTTGAGACAAGTGTCAGCTGCCAATCTGGAGTTTATCATGGAAGAGATACAACAACTTTGATAAGTGTTGCAATGACTCGATAAAATTGAGGAAAATATAGCATCTTGTTGGGTTACCGAACTTCATTCCTGCACTCTCGGGTAAAACAATCACGGCTTCGGCCTATGCCAAGCAATTTGATTATAAGAAGAATGGAGGAGGATTGGATTAAACAGTTTGCATCCGAGAGAGAGTTTTCTGGGGTAACTTTTGCTTGGTGTTGTTCCTACTAAGTATTGGCTCCATCGGAGAGGTATTGAGCATACAATAACTTGCCCGTGGGAATGTGCAGAGCAGGATGACGTTTCACATGTCGTGGCCTCTTGCAAAGTTCTGAAGCAGATTGTGGTGCACATGAATAGTTAGGGAATTAAGTTGCCCGTCTTCTCCAATATGGCTGAAGTGCTTAAGGGCCTTCAAATTCTGCCTCTTTTCAACCTTGCCCCTAGAAAGATCTATTGTTATGTTGTTTATTTAAGTTGGAGGGAGAGCAACGCTATAAAACACAATCGTCTGTACATGACTCCTATGGTCATTACTGCTAATATGTTTTCAAGTCTCACTCTCATGAAGACTCGACCCATCTAGGAGCAACTGGGTACTATTCGACCTGATGGGCTGCTCTGCGCTCGCTTATGCTACCTTCCCCCTCCAGGCTGGATTAAGATCAACGTAGATGGTGCCTGATCGCGCGGAAATTTGTGTAGCTTAATAATAATGATGCAATGTAACCCAAATTATAATGTAATTTGAATGAAAATAATTTATCTTTAAAATCCTTTTTTAAAATCCCAATCCCGTTTACATATAACGCAAGTATACATATCGTTCAAGTAATATAAGGCTCTAATGGAGTCCTAGATATCGATCTTACAGGGAAGCTGAAAATTTATATAAGCTAGCTAATTATATTCTATTATAAAATAAAAATAAAAATAAAAAATAAAGTAATGTGTGAAGTTTGAAATTAAACTACTTAAGTGAAATGCTTCTAAATATGCAGATGTACAACTATAACAAGTAAATTAAACGAGATGCTAAACTTTCAAAAGTAATTTGTTGAAATAAAATAAAGATTTTTGTGGACGAAAAGTTCAAGTATGAGAAAACATTCTTCCTCTTCATAATGAAAATATGGCTTGTGAAGAAATTGAATTCATTTGAAAAATATATCTAAAAACAGTTTTGTGTCAAATAGGAGCAATTCTATTTTGTACCCTCTTCCGAGCGCTATAAAGAACACTGACTAATCCAGAGCTTGGTCCCTAATTCCGTGGTTAGGCTGAGAGGATACCGACTGTCACACTAGAGCTCCCACTACTCCCTCCCCTGAGAGCTAACATGCTTGCATTAATTTCCAATCAACTGAACCAAATTGGAGATTCTAATCTGTCACCTTAAAATTTTCCAATTCTACATTCAACAAAGTATATTTCTCTATTTATTTGCACTCAATCCCATAGATGAAATACTCTCCCATGAAATCAAATGTGATTCTCCCTTTGTTGTAGAAACAATATCCCCTTTTTAGAACATATAATTCTAAACACATTTTAACAATTCAATTGACCAGATCAAAAAGTAAATGAAGATTGGAATTCAAATCATCACAAATTATTGACATTTAAAACTGTAGAAAACAAAATCAATTTTTCACAAAACCATTTCTTCAAAGTAGGAAAATTGATAAAGAAACCTACTCACAATTCATGAGAATGATACGATAAATCACAGATTTCATATATAAAAACAAGTTTACAAACAAAAGAAATGAAAAGTACAACTTAACTCACAATCCTTCTCAAGCAAATCCTTAGAAGTTCTCTCAAAGTTTTTCCCTCTTTACAATCTCTCCAATTCTCTCTTAGAAAGGTAATGAAGAAGAAATCTCTCACCTTCCCTCCCCTCTTACAACCCTAGAAGAAAATATCCTCATTTTTCTCTCTCTAACTCACGCCTATCCTCTCTCTCTAACTTTTTCGTCCGCCCTTTTTAAGTCTCTTCAGAAGTTCCCTTTTGTTGGCTGTCTCTCCTCTTTGAAAATAGTCTCAATTCCCTCAAAAACTCAAAAGTCAAAACTTTGAATTTCAAAAGATGTGCTTCTTGATCCACGAGTCAATTCTCTTCAAATTGGAACCTTCCAAAGTGTCTGCATACATTCAATCACTTCATGGGGTGCTTAGAACAAGTGTCCCTTTGAAAATTCAAGCAAAATTCGTCTCGAACCGCCTTAATTTGAAAATTTCACGCTTGGCGCATCATGCGTCAATCTGGCACATCATGCGCCAGCGTTCTGAATTTTGGCGCATCATGCGTCAAACCCCAAAATTGGCTATTTTTGCTCTGAATTTCGCTATTTTTGTCATCTTTGTTTCAAATGCCTAAAAATGGTATACCTGCAATAAAAACACAAAAATATATTTCTTTAAAGTGCAATATCACCAAAAATAAACATAAAAGTGTCATTAAAATAATATATTATTTTTGTGGATCAGTGCCCTCTTGGCCAACTGCCAGGCTGGTTCGGTTGTGGTCATTAGAGATGAATGTGTTGAACTTTTCAAGGCGACAGGGAAACAAATGCAGCATTGGTACAGTTCGCTTGGGGAAGGTGACACTTTCCTATTTCTTGAAGCTCTTTTAAAACCTTGGATGCACGAATACAAGGGGATTATCATTGAAAGTGACAACACCAAGGTGATGGACTACTTTCGCAAAGCATGGATGAGATCAGATGGAGATGCCAACCTTTCTCCGGCCTGGATCTCTCTTTTCTAATGAACTTCAAACAAGTCATTTTCTTCATTGTTAATAGAAATTATAATAAAGGAGGTCATTTTTGGGCTTAGCATGGTCTGATTAGCTGTTTTTTTGGGATAGGTTTGATAATGACTCCTTTTTTTGTCTTTACCGAGGGATGACTTTTCTCTTTTGCTAGTGTCCTAAGGGCACTGTTTTTTTTTTTGGTTTTCTTTTTAATGCAAACATGCGCAGTTTTAAGAACTCCATTCGATTACAGAGATGAAGTGCCTGTCAAAGTATACATAAATGAAGTCTCCGTTAAAGGATATAGAGCTAAAGTGCATCTTAGAGATTTCAGAGCTGAGAAGCCTTTACCCCATAGAATTCACCTAAAATATGTCAGAAGCAAGTATTTTCAGTTAATAATGAATTTTTTACATCTTGTCGTTCACTTGGATCTGGACAAGTTAATCGAATGACTTCAGACCGTAAAAATTTTCCTTAAGTAACAAGACGCCCGACAGGATGGAATAATGAAACTAGCTGCTAGTAAGTTAAATAAGAGTGCATTAATTTGGTGGCAAAATTTGAAACACCTACATTAGCGTGAGGGAAAATGATAAGATCTCTACTTGGTTCCAAATGAAACAAAAGATGCAGTGTCAGTACCTACCAGATCATTACGGATATAGTGTGCAGACTCCAGCCTAAAAAATGGAGAGACAACATTATCGGATGACCATCATATCTTACAGGCAAAGCTCAATCATAGGATCTCAAAACAAGAGTACACTTAGGGGAACATCCAAGCTAACCGCGCCTGAGGAGGCACTAGGTCAGAGTGGAAATCAATTGAAACCAGCCTATGTTTCTAAATCTATTCATGTTAGTAAGTGTTTCAAGTGTCATGAATTTAGACATACCAAATTAGATTACACACCTCGGAGAACAATCTCTTTCACAAATCAAGGAGCAGTTGAAGAAATAAATAATTATCTAGGAGAAGATAAAGATTTCAGTGATGTTCACAAATGTTAGTTTTAATCTCTTCTAAATTTTTATTTTGACTGCAACAACAACAACAACAACAACAAAGCCTTAATCCCACTACGTGGGGTCGGCTACATGAATCCTTTTTTCTCGATTGCGTCCTAATTAGTGTCATATTTTCATTTAGTTCTAGTGAATTAAGATCATTTTTAATACAATAAGCCCAAGTCTTCCTAGGTTTACCTCTGTATTTCTTAACACAAGTCGAATCTAAAACATCTACTCTCCTAATCAGATCATCAGATGGTCGACGTTTAATGTGACCAAACTATCTAAGAAGACTTTCTCTAATTTTGTTTGTCACAAGAGCTACACCAACCCTATCACAAATATATTCATTTCGCATTTTTTCTCTATGTGTAAAGCCACTCATCCACCTAATCATTCTCATCTCGGCAACACTTAACTTATTATTATGCTTCTCTTTTAAAGGCCAACATTCAGCGCCATAGAGCATTGCAGCTCTCACCACCGTCTTATAAAATTTTCCTTTCAGTCTTAGCGGTACATTTCTATCACACAAAAGGCTATTTCACATTTTGTCTCTAAGTGTAAAGCCACTCATCCACCTAATCATTCTCATCCCGACAACACCTTAAACTTGTTTTATGCTTCTCTTTTACAGGCCAACATTCAGCGCCATAGAGCATTGCAGGTCTCACCACCGTCCTATATTCTCTTTTTAAAGGCCAACATTCAACGCCATAGAGCATTGCAGGTTTCACCACCGTCTTATAAAATTTTCCAGCTTAGCGGTACTTTTCTATCACACAAAAGACCCGAAGCATTCCTCCACTTCAACCAACCAACCTATACTATTAACATCCCCATCTATATCACCATCGCTTTGAACAACCAACCAACTGGAATTCTACTATTAACATCCTCATCTATATCACCATCGCTTTGAACAACGAACCCATATCTAAATCGTTCACACCTTTTAATAATTTGATCACCCAAAATCACCACTTCAACCAACCAACTTGAATTCTACTATTAACATCCCCATCTAAATCACCATCGCTTTGAACAACGGACCAATATCTAAATCGTTCACACCTTTTAATAATTTGATCACCCAAAGTCACACTTCTGTCACTAGTGCTATTAATACTAAAATTACATCCCATGTATTCAGTTTTAGTTCTACTTAAACAAAGGACTTTAGACTCCAATATAGACCTCCATAATTCAAGTTTTTCCTGGGCTTTTTCTCTCGTTTGATCCGAGAAGAATATCATCAGCAAAAAAGTACCCTCCTGTAGATGTCCAGTAAGACCATCTTAACTAAAGCAAAAAGATATGGGCTTAAAGCCGATTCCTGATGTAATCCAACAAAAATAGGAAAATATTTTGTCAATCCTCCTTCTGTTTGAACACACATAACAACTCTAGTACACATATCTTTAATGACTTGAATATAAGTCATATTAAAACATTTCTTCTCGAGAACTCTCCAAAGGATATCTCTTGGAACCTTATCGTAAGCTCTTTCTAAATCAATAAAAATCAAATGTAGGTTCTCCTTATTATCTCTGAACTTCTCCATTAAACCTCTCAATAAATGTATAGCTTCCATGGTAGACCTGCCCGACATAAATTTTTATTTTGACTGCTTGCCAAAATTAATCACTTTTATTTATTCAAAAATTTTAATATTAATTTTGTAGCATGCTTAACTTAAACAAATTATATAATTTAAAAGATTTAAACACTACCTCTCGGCTCGATTTAGGGTGCGTTTGGGGGAGCTTATTCACAGTGGTGGAGTTTTGAAAACGTCACCAGCTGTTTGAATAAAACGTTTTGAAGACGTTTTTAAAAACATCGTTTCATTCTTTCTATTAAACCCGAATCGCGAGTAGGACCCTACAATCCGCATTTCATTCAACTGATTTACAGTAAAGCCCTAAGTCGTTTCGAGCTTCTTCTCCCGTCCCTTCTATCCCAAGCCCAAGCTTCAGAAAATTGTTCGACACCACAAAGCTTCGAAAAATTGCTCGACACCACATAGCTCTTCTTCTTCCCAAGCTTATCTCGCCAAAATCCCAAGTTCCTTTCGGCCACTTCTCCACCGAGAGACCTTCGATCGACACACTCCATCACCGAAGGAGTCAGGACAGGTAAATACCCGAATATTTACTCCCTTTATAGCCCTCTTCCTCCGGCTCCTTTCTCAGCCGGGTTTCTCGTCATTGAAGCAGCTACGTTGAGCCTTGCAGGCGGGTGTGTCAGCAGCTACTTTGAGCCTTGCAGGCGGGTGTGTCGTGCAGTTAATAATTTAATTTCTTATTCATTTCTCAAAGCAGTTGGATATGTTCTTTTATGAAAATTAAACAATTGAAATACACGCACCTTGTGAATTGATATCATACTTATAATGGATTGAAGTGATAAATTGTTAAGGAAATATAGCTGTAGAAATTAAAGTTTATATGTTAAGAATTGAGTGGTCTTCATTTATGTTTTTCAAAAATTGTTATGTATAGAGTTGGCGATGACAAAAAGTTTAGTTCTAATATACATGAAGAACTGTAGTTGTGTTGCTTTTCATCTTTGTGCACCTATTGATATCCTAGAGACATTATTTCAGAATCAAAGGCAGAATGGTCATTTCTATAGAATCAGCTATTTTCGAAACGCACAAATCAAACAACTAGTCGACTTATCAGGATTAACTGCTTATCAACAGATTATAAGGATAAATTGCTTATCTGAAAAAGCTGGATAAGCTGCAACTGCCCCAAACAGACCCTTAGTCATCTCCAACACGACGTCGAAACCCTTCAACTCCTCTCCCTTCATTGCACACAAGGGCTCGATTCTTCCTCTTCCCCCGCACGTAGATCTCACACGACTTCTTCCTTGCACGAGTCATCTCCTTCCTCTTATTTTGCTTGAACCCGCACAAGCATGGCCAACTCAGTCTTCTTCATCTCATGTCTACAATGTCGCTCACAAGTTTGCTCCTTCGCACAAAAAGCAATCGAGTCTTCCATAAGTTGCGTCGAAGCCTATGGTTTGTTTCGATCTTCACATACGAGACTTCAACCTTTGTCATCTCCTTCTTATCTGCGACATCATCCTTCCTACCACGAGTGGAAAATCGAGAACCTCCACTGCAGCAACGGTTGCCTCCTTGCTCTAGACGCACGCAAGTGTCACAAGTGCCAAATTGATGGTAAGTAATGTTGGCTACCTTCCCTCACTCAAATGCGGTGTCGACAGCAATGTCTGAGATGGACACAACTTTCTTCTACTACTACTTCATCTCCCTCGCCTCAGTGTGTCTTGGGTCGCTTCTGATTTCTTCCGGGCGATTCAAATGCAATACCCTACTCTCAAAAGCTACTGCCTTGACTATTAATCGATCTTTTGTTGTCGATTAAAAAATTCTTCTTTTATTTAATTATTATTATTATTATTATTTTTGATTATTAAGGAGTAGGAAAGTGCTGTGGAAATCAACATGGCCGCATATACTTCTATGTACTTTCATGCACTTTTGAATTCTCATCACATTCTGTCCTAAAATCAAGGGCACCCTTAAAATTTATAAATACGAGGTTAAATGTTGAGCTCATGGAGATAAATGAATCATTAACCTGTCACTCCACAACCTCTCACTATCTTTTCATCTCTATTCCTCTCTCGCATCTCTCGTATTTCGGTGTTGGCTGGATTCAAAATACAATTTAAGGTTTTTTTGTATGTTAACTACATCAAATCAGGAATGGCGAATGAGACATTCCGTCTGAAACAGCTCCACAGGGTGGGAGATAAAGTACCAAGACCATGAAGGAAGCGGCAGACAAGGCATCAGACGCGAAGAAGTCCACCACAAACGGTGAAAGAAGACGCGGGCGCAACCAAAACTAATGTAGCTAAATCAAAAGTGGCAAGTCAAGCTTTTGCTAGAGCTGCTGGAGAAATCGAGGAGCAAAAAAGGAGCAAAGAAAAAAAGATATTATGCTGTAGAGCAAACCACAAATGAATTTGGATGCAACTAATGAGATGTTCAATCTGACAAAAAACTTGATTTAAACTATTAGTCGAGAAAAAGAAAGAAAGCTCAAAACATGTTGTTTGTTATTGTTTAATCTGTTTGAACTTCTGAAGCTGCGATCTGAATTGAGACGAGGAGGCGAGGGAAAGTGGGAATCAATATTTGAAGATCCGAAAGGGGCAACACGAAGAGGAATTTGATTGTGCCACTGAGTTGAGCTTGGGTGGAGGAAGAGGAGGAAGGTGAGTAGTGTGTTACTGCAGCATTCATTATTATAGTGCAAAGCAGGTAGATAACTATAACACTCTCATCTGTCCTCGATCTAAAACTCATTAAGTTCATCGTGCAATTTAGTAAATCTGGGCTTAGTGGTGGAACGGTTGACAATACGATTTAAAATCACAGTGGATTTAATTTTTCCCAAATGATCCTCAGAGCTTGATTTTGGTTAGAACCATATTAAATCCTCCTCAATCTGCTAGCAAATAGCCCCTATGGTGTAAGCTGCTAGGTGTTCCTTTCAATCTTTGAATATTCATTTCATCTGGGTATCACATTCATCATCACATTTCTATCTCCTTCGAAGAAAACAAAAGCTTGTCTGCCTTCTCTACCGCCGGTCAAACATCCTATGCATGTAGTGGTTGTAATTTCACCATTGTGTATGTGTTAGAGGCGTCTTCCTTGTGAGCTGGATTTTTTAGAGCTTTGTCGGGTAGCACTGAGGAGTTCACATCTGTTGTCAAAACCATAGACCTCATCTTGCCATCTTTGATGTCTTGACTGTCATTCACTAGGGCATTTTTTGTGGTTTCCCTCGACTCCCTCTTTTTTACGGACGTATTAGTTCTTCTATTCTTGAATTTGAGTACGGGGCGTAGTTCTTCCTGACCCACCACATTTAGCATGGGCCATTTGTATTCTATCTCGATTTGTTCAAAATCCAAGTCGAAGTTGATGACAGCTCATTTTACCAGCTTGTCCTTATCTAGTGTAAGATTGATGTCTTTTTTGAAAGAGAAAATCAACCTCTAACTCGACATTTTTCCTATAGAAAATAAAAGAAAAGTCAGCATGCTGAATTTTAGATTGAACAAGAACGATATTTTGCTATTAATTATGTAGAGTTTTTTTTTTATTTTATCTTTCTTTATCAATGTCATTATCATTTCTTGTTTTATATTGTGTTTCTTTTGTTGAATTTTTTATATTCTTTTTTTAGAATTTGATTGAAGGAATTAGGCAAAATTTTCTTTTATTTTGTCGAAACATTTTATTAACAAATTTTTATTTCTTAGACCTAGTTGCAGACAATTATCATATCAGTGATTCTTGAAGCAATGTTTTGCCTTAAGATTATCACGATGCGTAGTACTTTTTCAGATATCATTCATTTATCAGTAGCATCAGTTTTTCACCTTGGCGGTCCACTAGTTGGTAAGATCATTTGTAGTATACTCTTTCAACCACAAACAGTCTCTCCCAAGTTGGTTTAAATTTTCCTTCTATCCGACCGTGTGCAAGAATAGATCTCTTAAGGACGAGAACTAATTCACCGACCTTGAAAGTTCATGTGTGGGCCAGTTTATCGTGGGTTTGTATCATCTTTGCATGATACAACTTCAAATTTTGTTGTACAACCAATTATTTTATTTTATGACTTTCTAGCTCTTATAATCAAAGTCCATCATTTTCTTTTGTTGTAATCTTGTTTTCCACCACAACTCGGCAACAAGAGTTGTACTTCTTGGGGAAGCACAACCTCAAACCCATACATTAGAGCATATGGCGTAGACTACATAAGAGTTCTGAAAATTTTTTTGTATGCTTCTAACAACTGTTTGTGCCATCCTTTTTTGTTGTCGTCTAAGGTCTTCTTTAAGATCTACATGAGTGTTTTGTTGAATGCTTCCATCAATTCGTTCTCTTGGGCAGTAAATTGTAAAGTACCTTCAATTTATGTCGTTTCATTTGACAAAGTTGTTGATCTTGGTGCTTCTGAAAGCCATATCATTGTCTGAGATGATTAACTATGGCACACCAAACCAAAACACAACCTAGTTTTTGAAGAATTGTAGAACATGGTGCACTTTGACTTCTCTTAATGGTACCTCTTATGCTCATTTTGAAAAGTAATCTGTTGCTGCAAGGATGAATCAATGTCCTCTCAAAGGAGAGTCTATATGAACCATTATATCTGTGCCCCCAACATTAAAATGATCACGACACGATTGTCGGATGCAACACATTTGGGGGTTGGTGTAAGACCACTCCGTGTACCTGACATTGGTGATAGTTCCTTGCCGCTCTAATGTAGTATGTCATTACTGCCTGTCAGCAGTAACCTAATCTCTTTATCTTCATTTTCATCTTCGGGCTTGATTGGTGAGTGCCGCAGAGACCGGATTGCACTTCTCTAACGATTTCCTGGGCTTTTGATCTGTTAAAACATCTTAGCCACATTTGATCGAAGGATCTTTTATATAAAATGTCGTCTATTAAAGCATAAGACAACACTCTCTTCTTTATCTGCTGTGCTGCTGACTTATTGTTTGGCAGCTTCCTTGTCTGCAAGTAATTTATGAATGGTTTTCGCCGATCCTTTGTATTTTTAGTAACTCCTGCCACTGTTCCTTCATTCCCTAATTTATGCAGGGTATCCCTATTTGTGAGAGGACTTGACGTCCTTGTATCGTTATGTTGGTGGATCCTCCTGCGGCAGGCAAATTCTTTAGAAAATTTTGTGAGGGCATCTGCAAGGGCATTCTCTCCTCTTGGGATCCTGTGTGACGCTGCATTGGGAATCTGTTCCAAAAATTTCATTGTATACTAGAAATATTTTTCTAAACTCAGTTTTAGGATTTTGTATTGTCCAGGAACTTATTGTAAATCTCCATAGATGTTGATGTCTGTTATTCCCATTAATATTGCCAATTCTAACCCATTTATTAAAGCCTCATATTCTGTCTCATTTTTGTAGACTACTCTATCAGATAGTAGGAGTACCAAAACATTCCTTGCTTTGGTGTGATGAAGATCAATCCAACTCCTGTTTTGTCGGGCACTATCATCTGCGACTCTTTATCTTTCTATACTGATGAGCTATATTAAAATACATCTCCCAATGTTGGGCATTGGGTCTTCTATGTTCATTACTTGTTCATCTTGCAACTCATCATTGAGGGGAGACTCGGCCGGTAGCGGGTGCTACAAAAAAAATTGCTAGAATTTGTCTCTTAATGGCGTGAATAGGTATGAATGTTATATCTAATTGCAATAATGTCATCAAACAACTTCTAACCTATAAGAGAGTGTCGGTCGGGTCACCAAGTATTGCAACGGATTAAACGTTGAGATAAGGATGAACTTATGAGGAAGCATGTAATGTCTAAGCTTTTGGGTAACGAAGATCAAAGCCAGACAATACTTCTCGATAGGAGATGCTTTATCCTGCCGGTATTAGACGTTGTCTTAAGTAGTAGAGGGCATTTTCTTTACCCTTATCATTGATCTGGGCTAGTAAGGCTCCGAGGGAATCTTCTAAAGTCGCGGTATAAAGTACAACGGTCAACCCATGACAGTGGCTGCTAGTACAAGATGTGTCATTATCTACTGCTTAATACTATAAAAAACCTGATAAAATTTATCATCCCAAGCAAACTTGGCATTTTTTTTTATCAACATAGGAAAGGGCTGACACCTTCTTGATAGATTATATATAAAGCGTCTTAGGTATGTCAATTAGGATAGTAGTTGTTTCAAGGTTTTGGGGGATGGAATTTCTAGGATAGCTTTAACCTATTCTGGATAGATTTCAATTCCACAATGGTGAGCAACAAATCCTAAAATTTTCTCAGAGATGACACCAAAGGTGCACTTTAAAAGATTCATTTTAAGATTAAATTGGTGTAATCGTTCGAAGACAATTCTAAAATCATACAAATGAGTCTCTTTCTGTTTACTTTTGATAACCAAGTCGTTCACATATCATTCCACTTGCTTGTAAATAAGGTCATAAAAAATCATCATCATTGTCCTCTTGTATGTTGCTCTAGCATTCTTTAATTCAAAGGGCATCACTTTGTAGTAATATAACCCAATCGATGTTCTGATAGTTGTATGTGTAGCATCTTCCGGTGTCATCTTGATCTGGTTGTATCTGGATGATCAATTCATAAAAGAGAAGATCGTGTGCGATGAAATAATGTCTACCATCAATTTCGGGATTGACAATGGGAATTCAACCTTCAAGCATGCCTTTTTCAAATCTATGAAGTCAACACAAACTCGGATCTGACCATTCTTCTTGTTGATCGACACTACGTTGGTCAATCATGTGGGATATTGCTCCTCTTGTATGAACTTAGCATCTATTAGTTTCTTAACCAAACCAGAACTTGTTGCTCAATTTTGGGGCACATTCATCTGGGAGTTTGTTTGAGTAGAGTCATAGTCGGGTTTATCCCAAGTTTGTGAAAGCAACCTCTATTGCTAAACTGGACATCTCATCATAACTCCAAGCAAAACAGTCTTTGTATTCCATTAACAGCTTGATCTTGTATGTGGTTTCCTTTTCATTCATCAAAGAGCTGATGAAAGTAGGTTTAGGTTCTTCTTTGGTTCTCAAGCTGACCTCTTTTAGTTCGTCGATTATCGATTTAGTTTCTTCTTTGAATTTCGCTGGAGCGTCTTCTACCAGCGGCTCTTTAAAGTCGTTCGTAGCTTTGAGACAGTCTTCATTCGATTCATTTGTGATAATTTGGCAAAATTCCAATCGTCAACTGATCCTACCATGCGAAATCCAACACCTTCTTTCTAGTTAAAAGTTTGATTTTTATTATTCCATAGTTCTTCGAAAAGGTATAACTTTTCCTTTGACAATTGTTTAGGCACAAAGCAACGTTGAACAAGTTTTTGGACACACCTGAAGTACCACTCAACAGGAAATTTTATTAATTCAGCAGAGTTTTCCTCTTCCAGTTTTACATAACTTTGGAATTGGAGAAAGAAAAACCATAGTGGAATCTTTTCGACATTACACCTACACTTTGCACTTCCTAGACCCCTCAACCTTGTGAGGACGGATTGGGATTAAGCCCATGGCCTGTACATAGTGATTAACTTTGTCTTATATCAACTCATATACCTGTTTTTATTCATTTTCTAAATATATCTCAAATTAAGTCTTCTTTTGGCTCATCACCATTGCATTTTTCTCATTTTGTTCTTCCTCAGAGCTATCTTTCAAGTTAATACTAATGACCAGATTCTTCCATTCAACAATCTTGTTGTTTCTTCCTCACCCTTCTCCCCGACCTCGATCTTTGGTGCCAGTGCAAGAAGAGTTTTTACCATCTCGTTATGCAAGAGTGATGGGAGATCATTGGGCTGAAACCGACTGCTCTAGTAGTTGTAATCTTTTTGGGTCTTCGAATTTCTTTTGAACAGTGTCTCTGGAGAGGATTGTCTTTTTGGGAGAGCATAATAGGCGACATCTTCATGAATGCCCACTTCATGTATCAAAAACGGTTGTAAATCTCCCTTTATACAACATTCCTGACCTTCTTCGTAGCACTTTAGACATTGGTGTAGCACGGAGGAACAATCTTGTACTCATGAATCGATGGTCAACCCAATAGGGCATTGAATAATGTTTCAGAGTCAACAATATATTTTGTTGTTGTTATTAAATTACTGATTCTCATTATTAGCGTGATTAATCCGAGAGCTCTCTCATTGCTGGTTGAAACCTCTTAGCATCATCTTGTCAGTAGTAAGTTTGCGAGTGTTGATGTGCATGTAGGCCAATTTCGTAAATTCATCAAGTTAATGGATGCTTCTGGATCCAATTATACCATGGAGAGCGTAAATCTATCTATGCTGACTAAGATATACAAAGGACGATTGTGGTCGGTAACACCGGGCAACCAATCTTCATCTGTAAAGGTCACCTGAGATTGTTCCTTTAATGAACAAATCTCATCTAAGGAGGTTCTAGCTAATTGTGTTAAGCAAATTTCTAGAACAAGCAAGGCCTTGATCAATGTTTCTCATTACTCCTTTGACAGGATCAGAGCATCGTAGATGTTTAGTTTGACAGGCAACTTCCTAAGATGGGCTAATCCGTTGTACTCCACTTTATTATTTAGTTCTCCAACTTCTTCCTAAGTAAGTGTTTCTTTAATTGGCAGGACTGACTCTTCTTGCACCACTATCTGTTTTGTTTTATCTTTTAAAGCCACTTTTAGAGGTAATACCTTTCCATTTCTCAGGTTTACTTCTGTTATTTCCTCCAATCTCTGAATTGTATCTAGATGCACCCCTTCCAAAGCTACAACTGGCACTTCTAGAGGCATCTCTGAATCTGAGAATTCCAAGTCAATTGTGATTGGAATTCCTTTAAGCTCAAGAATAGGCGACTCACTTTCAGAGCTGTCATATCCCATATCGTTGATGTCTTCTTGCTCTTCATTGTCATACTCATTGAGATTTTGTATGATTTGAGAATTATCGTTAGAATTGAAAATCAAATTAATATGGTTGTTATCAGTTACTTTGTCAGTAGAGACAATCAAAACTTATCCGAAATCAAAATTCTTAGTATTTTATAGCCTAAAGAGAACAAAGAAATAATCATACAGAGCCGGTAGTTTGCAGGATTTCTCCCTCAAATCTGAAACAACCAATCTATATAGAGCAGCCTCTACTCTACTCTTCATTTCATCAGTCTTCACTTCTTCAATTATCTTCTTTATTTGCTCCTAAAGTAGCTCTTCCATTGTAACCAACAATATTGGTTCCAAAGGCTTCGGGCTCTTGTTGGCATCATGTACCAACACGCTCTGAATTTGGTTCAATATCTTCTTCGAAGACTTTGTCCAAGCTGCATTCCATCCATCATCAGTTGTATATAGATCAATTGGAATAATTAGATCAATCGAGATTGCATTGACAAAATCTTTTTTTAGATTCTCTCAAATACTCTTTTAGGATCGTTATGCTTCCATTCTTGAAGTTTGTCTCAAGCCAGTCTTTGAAGGTGAAACAATCTTCTATTGTGTGGCCAAGTAATTTGTGATACGGGCAATATTAGGGATGATTCTTATTACCGACCTCTTCTAGCTTTATTAGATTTGACAATATGAATTTTGACTTTTTAGCATGTTGCGGAACATCTTTCCCATTGACTCATTCTTGAGTGGATAAACGTTGTTTAACGGTTGTTTCGTTGTCAAAGGTGTCCACTTGTCCGTATAGTAGGGTCTCTGTTGGGATGATTGTTGACCATCTTGCTGAGGATGCTAATAATTATGTTGGGGCAGTTAGGCTTGTATCTAAATTTGCTGCTTGTCTTTCTCTATTGTTGCTACTATCCCATACCCTTCTTGAATGCTTTCCTTGATTTAGGCTTCTCAACCTTTTCCAGAAACCCGAACCGTTTTGCATCTTTTTGAAGACTCGCGACCTTACTAAGCTGTTTTTCAAAAGTTTTAATTGTGAATCCCATAAGTAGAAAAGTCTTTGGTCAGTGAATACTCGTCAGTAGAATTCCGATTGCATGTTGTTCTTGAAGTTATGGCTCACACTTCTTGCTTAAATTTCTTCATCGTAGAATGTATTCCACCAATGTTTCTGTCAAATTTTGTTGCTCTACCACATGATTACCTACGGTGATGTGGTGCTGAGCACCAGCAAACCTTTTTTTGACAAACAGGTTTTCTTGTTTGAATGTTTTTATTGAGCCATGGGTAACTCCACATACCAATAAAAGGCAACTTCTGACAAACTACTTACGAACTAGTGGAACAAAAATGCTACACTACCCCCCCCCTCAGCATTGCAGCAATTCACTTGGAATTGTGCAACATGTTGTAGGGGATTACTGGTTCCATCAAAAGTCTTGAATGACATTGGCACGAAACCCTTGGGATATTGTATCGCATTGAATTCCTCTTGGTAGGGTATATCCTTCAAAATCAGTGTTCCTTTCTTTACCTGTGCCAAGGCTTCTCTCTCTTGTTGTTTCACCATCCACATAATGTCCTTTTCTGGTATCACACCATGGGCAAGATCTTTCTTTGGTTGCTCCACTCTATTGGCGGAGGTAGATTCTTTCTTATCATATGCAATCTGAATGAAATACAACTGATTTACCTCAACAGAGACCATATTTGGAGATGGAGTTTGACTCTGTATAGTTGTCACAATGATCATTATTTCTTCCATCATTTTCTCCACATGACTGATCTACTCATCTTTTTGCTCGATAACTCACTATTGCATCTCAACAACATCTTCTCCAACAATTGACAGGGCATCTCGTAGAGATGAAGAGGCTCTAGTCTCAACAACGTTTACCTCAACAAACTCTTCTACAATATAATATGTCAGGTCGTAACCTTCATCATCAGTATCATTTCTCTGATCTTTTGTTAATTGTGTAATGTGGCTCTAAGTTGTTCCAAGGAAACCTCAATTGACTTCCCTTTGATGGCTTTAAGGTCAGTCAGAGGATCCTAATGAACTTGTCCTCCGATGTCGAATTCTGAAGTAGTTGTGGCACTGGCAATTGGAACCTCAGACTTATTATCCTTCTCAAGGAGGTGGCCCCTTAACTTCTCTCACAGTATCAGTCCAACGACCAAAAGGTCTTCATGACTTCTCCTTCAATTTTGATGTTTTGAGATGGGATGTCTTGTTGGTAACATCGGCTTGTTGGGAGGGAGTATGGTCCCTTAAAGTGATCCTTTTATCATTATTTGTCTTTGTGGGATTTTTACACACAATGACTGTTGGTATTCTCGGACCTAGACGAGACTTGGGTGACCTATATTTTGCAGGCTTCAAGGAGGCGATAAAAGTGTTGGTGTCGGCAGTAACCATATACTCTCCAAGATGGAGCTTCACAGAAATACAAGGTGCAGGTGAATATCTTCTTCAGACAGATCTGTAAAATTGTTTTATGGGTTTATCCTTTTTCAAAATTTCAATCTTCATCTGGTGTGATTCCGCACAGCCCATTCTTTTCAAGATTCTGGTGACAGAATAGTGCTCTTTACTGGCCAATCTCAAGGATAGAACATACTCGGGTAAGAGGTGTGGGCTGTGTCTTTGTCTTACTGTGACCATTATGAAGAGATGGCAAGGGTTGCATAACAACAATTCTATAAACACCTGCCTCTCTGGAAGCTGTGGATAGAGGGTGAAACCGACTTACTCTGAGAAGGGGTGAAGTCTCAGGCAACCCTATTCCTTTCTAATGGGGAGCTCCTTTGGTAAGAATCAATTATGTAGTTTTTTCCTTCTTGGCTTTAAGGAACTATCAGTTCCGTTTTCTTCTTTCTGACTTGGTTAGTGGTCCAGACTTTGAACTGGACCAAATTTCAAACACAGACGGTATCGGGGTGAAGTCCTCAACCGACTCTTCTAAATACAAGATCCCTTTCCCCTTTGACGACAGCAGGGCAACCGAGACATTGATATTAAATTCAATGACAGAGGGAGTGACAGTCCTCACGGTAGTGTAAGCGACAAGCTTGAAAGAAGCGGGGACAACGAACTTAAAAGGTGTGTTTGCAACTTTTGTCTTATTGAGTGTAGGGAACTCTTGACTACACTTCATAACAAAGTTAGCTAACAGTCCTTGAACCTTTGTAGCGGTCATTTTCATTGTGACATAAGGTGCTCTGCTGAGTATCAGCTAGAATTCATCAAATTCGGCCCCAAACTTAATCATTGACCCTAAATGGTGGCCAATTTTATCGGTAAGCAAATCATATCCTCTAGTGAACAAGAAAATCAACTTTGGCATTGATCGCGTCAGTTAAAAATTTTCGAGTGACAACGACATCCTACGCTCTATCTCTGGGTGTAGTAATTTGGCATAAGTACCGAAATTAATGAAATTGTCTTACTAACTGGGCATTTCTTTCAAAACTTTTCCAAGTGAAATTTTTTTATCCTTTTGAACTTAAATTTCTTTTTGTTTTGTTTTATCGTTTTGAATATCCTTTCATTTTGAATTTGAGGTTTTTTTTTTCATTTTGAATTGAAATTTTATGTTGTTGAGGAAAGCTTCAAGAGTAAAACATTGTGTGATTTAATATAATTGAGTTGAATTTAGGAGGAAGATGAAACAAGCTTGAAGGTTAGGACCCGGTCCAAAAGATTTGGAAAGAAGGGCTGATTCCACAACAAACTAATTTTGATGATGCTCGCATATCGCTCCTAACATGTCACCCAATTGATGGTTTAAACCACTCTGTACTTTGAAGATTCTGAAACCTCTGTTTAAGGATGATTAATCAGAAGATTCTAGAATCAAGGAAGCAGTTTGTTACACCTACCCAAGAAAGAAATGTGCAAGGTACATAAACTAAAGAATAGTAGTCTGGATTGTAAGGGATATGGATACACTACCGATGTATAAAGATAAATTACTTGATCAAAGATGGAGAGAAAAAAATTGTCCCCAGTGGAGTCACCAGAACTTATCGACCGATTTTTCGTTTTTTTGATATATATATATATATATATATAGAAAAACAAAGACTTCATTAATTTAAAGAAAAAGTGTTACATCTAATATAAGGAAGAGAAGAAAGGTCTCCCCTTATCAAAAAAACAAGCTTTAAAGGAGGAAGTACATCTATCTTTGGTACCATAGACACTTCCCCCTGGGATGCTAGCCAATTAGCACACTTGTTGCCTTCCCTTATAATATGACTCCAAATAATATGTATGTTATGAGTGGTTTTCATGTAGGCAATTTGCTTGAAAAGAGAGAGCAAGAACCAGGGTGGGGAGAGGTTGTCCTTTAACATTTGAACCAGCCAAGAGGAGTCCAGTTCTAAGATTAGCAGATTCTAACCCATAGCAGCAACAATTTTAATGGCCCAGACAACAACTAAGGCTTCAGGCTTCCATAGGAGATTGAAAATACAAGAGGCATCCCCCAAAATGGTTTCTGAAAATTCCCCCAATGCCAGCACTTATCCTCCTAAAACTGCCATCAGTGTTGATCTTTATCCATGGGTATATGGGTTTCCTCCAATGGATCAGAATAAAGTTTAAATGGGAAGGGGGTGAAATCGTTGAATTTTTGAAGCAAGACCACTCATAATCTTTAACCTTATAGCCCATGTAATTAATTATCTTGAAGATATAAGCATGGCAATTGATGCTGATTTGAGCAGAACTAGTGTCACCACCATCATATTTGTTGTTATTCCTTGCCATCCAAATGAACCAAGTAATAATGAAAGGAATTATTTCAACATGGTTATCTTTCCAGGTTCTCCAACAGATGAGAGGGGAGATTAAGTTTTGATGCAACCTGCAGCCATACTTCTTTTGCAATAGGGCAGGAGAAAAACAGATGAGAAAATGATTCCTCATGATGGCATCACAAATTACATTTTGATGGGCCTTTTAAACCCTTAAGTTTAAGGATATCATCAGTAGGAATTATGTTATGGAAGCATCTCCAAGCAAAGAAAGACATAGAGGGGCTAAGATATTTCACCCACATGGCTTTACCCCAAACATTTGAAGGCCATGTATGTAAATTGTAATAAGCAAACTTGGTGAATGAAATATGATGAGGATTTTTTGTCACAATTCTGTCAGGGTTATGTGGAGTTATAGGGATCTTGGTAATTTGATGCATCTGTTCTGGATTCACAAAAGAGGCCAACATATCTTTGTTCCAGTGCTCTGACCATTCCAACAATGTTGAATTGGGAGGCTGAGAGAAGAATCAAGACTTGTAGGTGGATTTAATTTACCATCAAGTAACCAATTGTCTAATGAAAAAATCAATTTTTCCCTTCCCCCCCAAATAAACAAATCTTCAGCAACATTTCTGATTTTGAGAAGCTTAGACCAAATTTGAGAGTCTCCAGTTTTCTTCAGTATTGTTGTTGGATGGGAGTGTTTGCAATACTTCATCTTCATGAAATTTGCCCACGGAGACTTCTGCTCTCTGAATTTGATCCAAAGTTTGCAATATAAAATATCATGCAGTTGTTGGAAAGATTTCATACCTAGTCCTCCAGCAGAAAGAGGAAGACATAGTTTATCCCATCTAAACCAATGAGCCTATTTATGTTTCCCTTCCCACAGAAACTAGTTCAGCATCACCTCCATGGTCCTCTGGGTACTCTTTTTCATTTTCAGCATTTGCATGATGTACATAGGGAGGTAAGCATTGCTCCAGCAAGAGATCTATTTAGAGATTTTAGAGACTACATCATCAAATTGAGTTTGCTTCTTCCTCCCCTTGATTAATTGTACCCCAAGATATAACAGTGGACTAGCAACAGATTTGAATCCTGTGTAATTTTTAATCCAATTCTTGGTAGCTGCAGGAATATGTTTGCTAAAGATAAGTTGACATTTGTTAGGATTAAAAGAAAGCCCAGAGATCTATTGCAAAAGATTCAACAGACTAAACAACTTCTTCACTGCAGGTTTGGAAGCATTAGAGAATAAAATAATATCATCTGGATAAATTAAATGACTTATGGAAAAATTAGCTTTATTGGCAAATCTAAGGTACTCCTTTTCAGAGAAATGCTGATTGAGAAGCCTAGAAAGATAGTTCATTGCCAATATGAAAATATATGGAGAGAGGGGGTCTCCTTGTTTAATGCCCCTTGGAGCTTGAAATTGTCCTTGAGAATTGCCATTCAACAGGATAGTGTAGGAATTTATCTGAAGCCATCTTTGGATCACCTGACATAAAGAATCTTTGAAACCTCTTGCTTTAAGAACTTCCAAAATAAACTTCCAGTTGATAGTATCACAGGCTTTTGAAACATCAAGTTTATACATGAGGTTTCCCCCCCTGCATGGCCTGTCAATATCCAAGAAAAGCTCTTGAGAGAGTAATACATTATAAAAAAATTGTCTTCTTGCAACAAAGGCAGATTGGTTAGGAGCAATTAACAAATGCAAGTGTGGTTTTAATCTAAACACTAAAAGCTAGCTAATGAGCTTAGACAACACAGTTGTAAGAGAAATTGGCCTGAAATGGTCCCAATCTGATTTTTGTTCTCCCTTAGAAATTAAAGTAATGGTTGATAGAGCAAAGTAATTTGGCATGTCAACCCCCCTAAAGAAAGCCTGGACAGCCTCCACAATCTCCTCTTTCACAGTAGACCAAGCTTTTTTATAGAAGGTAGAGGTAAACCCATCAGCACCAGCAGCTTTAACACCATCAATTGAACATAAAGCCTGCCAAATTTCATCTTCAGAAGGAATAGATGTTAGATCCAAACTATTAATATCAGAGAATTTATCACTAAGAAGGCCAGAGTTGAAATATTGAAAGTTTGAAACATTCGGACAAGACAAAAGAGTCTGGAAATGACTGATAGCATTTAGATGAAGTTGATCAGCCCCGTGAATCCAGCAGCCATTGTTATTTTGATCTTCAAAATGGTATTAGACTGTCTTCTTTGTTTAATGCAAGCATGGTAGAATCTTGTATTCATGTCCCAATCCACAAATTTTTTTGAGTGCTGCCTTTTGTTTATAAAAATGTTCCTCCCAATGGGTAGCTCTAAGAAGGTTTGCATTAGCACTGACAAGAGTTTGTTCATTAGTAAGACCTAATTTAAGGTTTAATTTTGCCATCTTGACAGCTTGTTCAGCCTCTTCAACCTTTGAAGTTAAGTTTCCATAACAATTCCAATTCTAGGATTTAAGATGCTTAGCCACTGTCTTCTGAATTTGCCACAGTCTGATCCAAGGAGGGAGGGATTTGTCAGGAAGCCAAACAGACTATAAGAAGAACAAAAAATCAGGATGTTCCACCCAAACATTGAAGAATCTGAACCTTGGGATGAGAGAGGAATGAGTAGGAGAAATAGATATCAACAAGGGCCTATGATCAGAACAAATGTAAGACAGATGTGAGACTGAAGTAATGAAGTTAGTGTCCAGCGAAGCATGATTGACTAGTAATCTATCAATTCTTTCATAGAGCTTTCCTCTCTTCCATGTGTCAAGATGTCCCTCATGTGGAAGTTCAGAAAGATCATTGTTTCTGATATTGTCAGTAAAGAGTAGCATCTGATTAATGTCCATAGGCTTCCCACCCCATTTTTCATTCAATCTAGCCACACTATTAAAGTACCCACTAATATTCTAAGGCCCATTGACAGAAGACTTTAGCTGATGAATCTGCTGCCATAACTCAACTTTTTCACCTGCAAAGCTGCCTGCATAAATGAAGGTAACCACAGTATTAAGGAAATCCCACTACAGAGCAACATGGAGAAACTAAGTCTGATTATCCAAGGTCTGAACATTGACTTCCTTCCTATAGAAAAACCAGATTTTATTATTTAAATTATACATACAGTAGAACTTAGGGAACTGTTTTTGGAATCTTTTGGGGGTACTATGTACCATGGGTTCCAAAATGGCAAAGCACAAAAAATTATGCTTTTTAGCTAAGCCCTTAATTCTGATAAGGGAATTTGGATCAGAAATCCCCCTGATATTCTAACACAGAAGCTTGATCATAGTAATTGTAAAGAGTGCCCCACAGCTGCTTTACCAAACAGTAAAGTTATTTGTCCTAGTTCAAAAATAACAGTCTGAAGATTGAAAAAAGGAAGAGATTGAATAAGGGATAAACGAGGAAAAAACATATCCATATATATATAT
>JXCR01146924.1:556915-569402 GCA_002079205.1 Phalaenopsis hybrid cultivar | reverse complement strand
TATATATATATATATATATATATATTTGTTTCTATTTAGTAAGTATATAAATTTGTAATTTTGAAAATAATGTTTTAATTTTAAAAGAAGAGACATAATAGATCTCATATGTCTAATAATTGAAACAATCGAGCACAATACTACAAATGATAGTCATCCCAAGAGAAGAGTGTATCACTTGACAGTAGGCTCGATTATATAAATTAATAAATTTATGACATTTGTTTAGCCTGCGTAATTTATAATGAAAAATTCCTCTATATGATATAAAGACTAGATATGGTCTAGATTATCTGGGTTTCTAGTTTTCAATAGAGGCAGGACCCTATAGTTATTACATCATAGACAACTGAAGTCGCCTAAGAAAACTCTCAACTATGATCAAGGGTTTTGTCTTAAAAAATTCATCATTGAGTTTTTGTGATTGTTTGTAGGAGACGCTAAGTGGGAACAAACCAAATATGAATAGTTATATTAGAGATAAAAGGAGCGAGAAGTAGGGGATGTCACAAACTCTGAGGACCTCAATGATTTCCCAAACTATCCTATTGTTTGACTTTATGTATTGGAAAAAATATTTATTATTTACTTCTGTCATTTATTTGTAAATAGGGCTTACATCTGCATAACACAGTCATGCAAATAGTCTAGGAAAATAGGAGGGTTTAAGTTGTTCCGAAAGAATGACCTCAGAGTCCTAAAAAGAGTTAAAGCTTATATTGCTCGATATGATTATGCAAAAGCCTAAAGGATAGTGAGGATTTACATTGTGCTAGGTGAACTACCTTGAAGTCCTAGGGGTTTATGTTATTTGAGACTAAAGAAAGTTTAGTTGAGGATCATCCTTATCTTTATATTTTTATCTTGATCGTCATCTCAAGTCATCCTCCATCTGTTTGTATCGTCGTTGCTTCTCTTGTGAGCAATTCCTTCTGAGTTATTCATTGTAGTGTTTTGGTTTTATCAAGTGTACTTGAGTTGAATTGACTGTTGTCATTGTCGAGTCACTGAGTTTGTTGCAGGGTTCTTC
This sequence comes from Phalaenopsis hybrid cultivar, assembly GCA_002079205.1. NCBI lineage: Eukaryota > Viridiplantae > Streptophyta > Magnoliopsida > Asparagales > Orchidaceae > Phalaenopsis > Phalaenopsis hybrid cultivar. The sequence continues at coordinate 568,372 of JXCR01146924.1, read as the reverse complement.
CTAAACATGTGACCTACTGCTCCCTACCCTAAGGGTCTTTTACAGGTATAGTAAGTAGTACAAAAGTAATGTTTCATTCATAAGCAAGATATGTGCAATAAAATGTGGTAAAAGGAAAAAAAATGTTAGTACGTACCTGCCGCTTCTGATGAGATTACATTTGACACAAGCATCAAATATTTTTGAATGTAAATACAAGATACATAATCATGTACATTGGAATAAATTTAAGTAGCAGACATATATGAAAGATTAGAACTATGCATAATTATTTTGAGTTAAGGAATGACTCAGATTTATCATTCTCAAAGGACTTAATAGGCAACCACCAACAACCTGTGTGTATAAAGCCAGACATCGATTAGAAATTACCAGCAAGATGATTGAAGGAGGGCAGTTCGTAGCTCAATCCATGTAACTGACAAGTGGACATTTAGAAGGTAACACCCAATATTTATAGTTGGTCATGCATATAAGTAAGGTAGATTTTTAGTTAGCGACCAAAATATTATTTTCATAAGAAACATACTTGTTTTGTCATTGTATTGTATATTTTGTAACTCAAGCTGTCCACCAGTCAATTACACTGTCGGACCAGAACCATCGACAACCTCACATAGCGTGGGTTACCTCTTATCAAATGTTGGCGAATAGTAGTCAATCATGTACCCTTACAAGGTACTCTGGTCATGAGATACAATACTATTTCACCATTCTGAATTAATCATTGGATATCTTTGTCATCACCGCCCATACCACAAACATGTCCAACTTATATGCCAATCTGATGGTCCAACTTATATGCCTATTTCTGGCGGGGCGGTCTTCATGATCACATATGACACTTTTTTAAGGATGACTTCAACCTCATCGAAGCCGGTAACAAAATTTTTCATTGCTCCTCGACGGAGTGCAGCTTTGTCATGGACAAGTTTCTATCAAATGAAAAGATCATCTTTAGTGATGCCATCACAACTGTCAGTTGAAGCGTTCTGATAATTAATAACGACTTATACTTTGTAATTCTTGTGAAAACACTGAAATTAGCAAATGTCGTCCTGTGAATTAGGCAATTTTTCTTTATATATATTTTTTTGCTTTGAGTTTAATGTAGGTGTATTATTTTTTGATTCTTTTATTTTGTTTTGATATTTTTGTCTTATTGAGGGCATGAATTTCATAATTTATAAACGTTATGGTTTAAAGGAGTTTGCTTGGCTTCGACATTTAAAAAAAAAGTACGAAAGTAAAGATTGGTTTGAATTTGCTAATAGGAAGTCGAACCTGAGAAATAAGGAATAAAAGTAAAATTCAGCACCCAGTGCAGGGTTGACTTCACAACGCACCTCGCTTACTCACCTGTTAGGGGACCGACCCCACACAAGACTTTAAAGATTTTTGAATCCCTCTATTTAAGTATGGTTAAACAGACGATCCTAGAATCGAAGAAGAGTTGATCGTGCCTATCCAAGAAAGAAATGAGCGAAGCACGTCAACAGAAGAATGACAATTTGGACCACGAGGGGCATGGACACATTGTCGATGTATGAAGACAAAAACCTCCTGATCATAATAGGTGTAAGAGCTCATCCCTAGTGGAGTCGCTAGAAATTGTCGATCGTCGGAATGTTCCTACCTTGAAATTTTTTGCTTTTGATTTGATTTAATATATATATATATATATATATATATATANATTTTTTGTTTTTGATTTGATTTAATATATATATATATATATATATATATATATAATTTTGTGAAAATTATGTTTTAATTTTAAAAAAATTAGACTAGCAATATCTCATTCATTTAATACTTTAAATAAACAAGCACAACACCACAAGCAATGCACTTATCCTTAAGAACAGACACATTACTCGATAGTGTGGCTCAACTAAATAAAATAATGAATTCATGACATTCATTTGTTCTGCAAAACCTTTTTATGTTAGCTGAAAAGTTCTCCTGTCTAATATAAAAATTAGATAGGATTTATATTATCTGGTTTCTTAATGCTCCTTATAGCGACAAACCCCTATAGTTAATTATATCTCATATGACCGAAGTCGCTCAAGAAAACTATCAATTTAGATCAAAGATATTTGTCTTCAAGAATATTTTCAAGGTCGGATATGGAAAATCAAATGGTGAATTGATCAAAATAGGAACAATTTATTTTAGGAATCAAAAGGAAGAAAAGTAGGTAATGTCATAGATTCTGAGGAGAACCTCGGTGACTTCCCAAACTATCCTATTGTGTGGCTTTAATTTTGAAGAGAGATTACTTTTGATGTTTCATCCTACAAATTTTATTAATATGACTTACATCTGCATGACACTGTAACACAAATAGCTTGGAAGATAAGAGAGTTTATGTCGTAATGAACGACAACCTCGGAGCCTAAAATAAGTTAGGGCTTAGATTGCATAACATGGTTGTGCAAAGACCTAAAGATAAATTTAGGATTTACGTATTGCTAGACGAGCTACCTCGAAGTCCTATGACTTGTTGTTTAATTCTAGGGAAAGTTTAACTGGTGTAGATCAGTTTTGCTGTTGTAGATCGTCATCATCCATCTGCTTCAGCTTACTCCGAGCTCTTTGTCGATAGCTGCTCCAAGTTTAGTTTTTTATGTCTTATCTTTTTCTTTTAATTATTATTAATCCAATTAATTAAAATGTATGTGTTTGGGTTTTTAGTGATCCACCCTAGGTAAACCGTCTACTGTTTTCTATCTTAAAGGTCTTGCAATTATAAAAGCAAAAGTAAAAAAAGACAGCAAAATGTTGTAGTAAAATTGTTGTAAATATATAAATGAATGTACCTAGGCTTTTGCTACTGCTACATGGTTAATATCATAAAGCATGTATAGTTGCATGAATTTTAATTAAATTGCGACAAAAAGAAGACGAGAAAAGCACAAAAATTCGATACGAGGAAAAGCAATCATAGGAAAACACGAGCAAAAAAAATAAAACATGTATCCACTTATGAAAGCTCAGGCTAAATGTGAGACTTTGTTAAAGGTGAAGGCTCAAAGTTGGGTTGTGTGCTTCCAACCCACCTTGGACCGAATCTACCGGCCAAACAATCTCAGGAGAGTATGCTCTAGCCTAACCAAGATGATTAACCAGTGGACTTTCATAATTTTGTATTTAATACTCTTTTACTTTTTCATGCATATAATACTTTGTTTAGCAGTCAAAATCAGTGATATTTTTGGAAAATCATATTTTAAATATGTTTGAAAAATTTTAGATCGTCCACGAGTTAATAATCCTGATTTGATTAAAATTGCTGACAACCTAAGAGTGTAAGTGATAAATTCCTACCAAGGGTTGGTAAACAGTATCATCGATCTTATCATCTTCCTGAAGGATCGTTGACGTAGGTGATACTATTCTAAAATCCCACTTCATATTCCTGATTAACACACATAAGCAATGGGGTCATTGCCCTTACCCCCTGAACCTCAAACTTACACCAGTCTGATGATCCATAAGTGGTCATACCAAATATCCACAATTGCTCAAAAGGATTTAGACACTTTATCCAAAGCCCATACACTTGAGCGATGGGTTATTAATATAGGATAAGTAGTGTTAAGGTATTTTCTATTGATTTCTGAATTATCGGGTCTTGAGTCATAACTTGGTGGCCCTTAAGAACTTCTTGTCAATTTCATTATGTTTTCAAGAAAATCTTTTCAACAAATTTTAGTAGACTCAAATGTCCTCTAGAGTATACAAAATGTTCTAAAAGTGTCCAAAAAATATTCTAAACAAACTAAGAATCTCCTAGATCACTTTAAGTTCATCTAGTCTTGCTAGACTGTTAATTAAATCATCCAAGTTGAAATGATGTCCTTAAGTTGTGCTCAGTATATATCTTAATTGACTAATGTATAGGGTAGGGGTTACCTGTCTTTTTATGTTTCAGGGTTTTGAATGTGTCGCAACCCCAAGGGTGAGCCTAATCATTTTAGTGAGCTGGTAGTGTTTAAGATGAGTTATGTTTTTTTTTTCTTTTCTAATCACTTTGTATAACTTAAAAAAAAGTTAAGTGAAATGGATTTGATTCTTTTTAAACAATTGAATTAGGCCTAACCATTGATCTAGGGCTTCAAATTAAGTAATTATTGTCTTGCTATCTCATGCCCCATCACATTAGAATCATCCATTGTACTTATCTTTCAAATTATAAAAATTCAATTAATTATAATTTTACGCTTTAGTAGAGAATGACGTGAATTGGTTTCTACCTCTATTCCCTTTGTCTCAATCATCCTAGGGGATCAATTATGATCAATATTACCCTTTTACCTTATGATTTGACAAAAAAAATTAATTAAGGCTTAAAACTCCATAATAGTGTTTTACCTCAGGGCTCTTTACCTCATAACTCTTTCAATTAACTTAAATAACTTTGGAACTTTGTTAGATTGCTACTCATGGGTTAACTAAGACACAAGAGAAGGCATTGTATTTTTCTTATTTTTTATTTTATTTTCTGGAATTATTTTAGCTAAAAAATAAGGATTTTCACAGTTAATTCATTTACTTATTTAAAACACATCCTCTGTCTTTAAGAAATTTATTGGGGGGTTCACATGAATCAGAAAACCACTCAGTCCAATTTTCAAGATTTTTTTAATTATAATTTAATATTATAATGGATAAATAAATAGAAAATAGATTTTTTTTAAAATTATTCTTTATAGTTTTCTTTAATCTCTCTAACTTTAGAGAATCCAGAGAAATTAATTTCATTTTTTTATTTTATTCTATTTTTATAATTTTTAAGTAAAAAAATATAGGAAAATATATTTTTATAATCCCAAAAATTAATGGAAAAGTTTTAAAGTTGTTTTCTTCAATTATCAAGCGATTTATGACCTTTTGACACATTTTGGGCTTATTTATAATTTTTAGTATTTTTATTGAATTAATAATTTAGAAAATTGGCTAAAAATAAACATATTATTTTAACTTCAATTTTACTTTTTCTTGCATAGCTATGGCCTTAAGGAGCTCCTCCAACTAATTTTTATAATTTTCTGAATTATATTTTAATTTTTATAATTATTTTAAGCAAAAATATTTATTTACTTAGAAAATATATTTATGCATTAAAAATAAATTTTATGGCTTTACAATTTTTACAGAGACTTCATAGGCTCATTTGCTTCAATTCTGGTTATTTTGGTAGTTTTTTGAATTATTTTGTACTTTTCATATTTTTGGTAGTTTTCTTAATTTTAAAACAGAAAGATATTTTTAAAATTTTGAAATTAAAATTTCTCCCCCTAAGTTCATCTAACCACAATGAACTTACCAAGCTAAATTTTTAAATTTTCTAATTTATATTTTATTTTTTAAATTGCTTTAGGAAAATTAAGGGTCGTTTATTTTGAAAATTGGAGTTTCCAATATTAGGACTTTAGAAAAATCAGAGAACATTCTTAAACATGTGAGGAATGAACCCTACAAATTTCATATTTTTGTGATTAATATTTAATTAATTATAATTTAAACAAGTTTCATATTATTTATTTAATTTAAAAATGAATAATAAGAAAATATTTTTTACTGTTAGTCTGCATTGTTCTCCTCTGTTCACTGAGCACAGTGATAGTTTTCTTTTAATTTTATCATTTTTTATACCAAGTTATGAATTTTCAAAGTTTCTATAACTATCTAATTCTCAAAATACCCTATTTATCTATTTATCCATGCGGCGCTGACTAGTTTCTTGGCGTCTCCGAAAGCACACGCGGTGCACCCCCATTCATGGGACTTTAAGCGTCAACTGCCACGCGACCCGCGGTTCCGTCACCGTCCCCTTATCCAGTCGCATTCGAGTCGTCCATATGATACACGTGAAAACGAAAAACATTGTTTGTCATCCCCAATAGACTCAACCTGAGAACCGTTCATTTTAAAACTTTAAGATCTCACTCGATTCTTAACGAAATTGCTTAAGGTTTGTTTCTATAGCTTCATCTAGGTTAAACGAACCTATCTATATAGTTACATGCATATGAAATTAAGATCCACTTCACAATTGATGAAACCAAGAGCAAAATAGAAAATTTCAAGCCTTACCTTGGTCTGAGAGGTGTGGCTTCAATCAGATGGTTGTAGAAGCTTTGTTGGAGTCTCACGAACTTCCTTCATGTCAATTCAATCCGTGGTTGGGTCTGTGTAGGAACTCAATCAAAGGGTGGTGCGACATTGGTCAAGGTCTGGTGCAGAGGGCTCGAGATGATGGGGTTGTGATGGGGAATGATGTTTAGGATTATGGGGAAGCTTTTGTGCAGCTCAATTTGGAGTTTGGAGGTGGTTTGTTCCAAAGCCAAAAATTGCCTTGGATTTCAGTGACTAAATTGGGCTTAGGTGGTGGAAATCAACGGCTGAGGAAAGTGGTCTTAGGCTTAGGGTCATTTTGGGAAGCTTTGGAAGAAAATTTGTGTGAGTTTGCTCAACAAAATTTCATCTCCTTCTTCAGCCCGTAGGGGGTGTTGATTTTATAGAGAGAGCCATGGCTGCTATCAGGGCAAGCCATGGTGGCCAAGGGGCCTCTTAGGTGGAGGGAAGAAGAGCTCTGATAGCCAATGGTAGTGGGCCAGTTCAGAGTATCCCAATTTTGGGTTTAAGCCTTCCAGGGGTTCTCAGGCTTGGTGTTTTCCGGCGGCTGGGTGATTTGTCGGCCAAGGCAAGGTCAGTTCTGAGCTCAGGGAGGCAAGGGAGGTTGAGTGGTTAGCTCAAATTGGTTCCAAAGAGGCTTAAAGGGAAGACCAAGGGAGAAATGAGGTTTTGGGAAATTAGTTTAGGTTGAGTTTAATCGCTTGGTCCAATGGCTAGGTTTGGTCATAAAGTGGTTAAGGTTGAAGTCTTGACCCAAAGAAGGTTTTGGTGAGTTTTGGTGGCTAGTTTAGGCATGGGCAAGGGTTTAAATATTTCATGAAAGGGGAAAAATCCAAGTGAAGGAGGAAGAGTGAAGAGTAACCTCCACTTGAGAAAATTGGTAAGTTTGACCTCGTGATGTCCATGGAAGGCTCCATGAGGCATGTCATACCATGTATGAGGACATAGGGGTATTTCATGCAAAAGGAAATTAAGGTTTTATGCATTTTAACTGAAAAATGTCAACATGCCCCATTTGGATAAAATTTCATGCACATGTATGGTATGCTTGGTATGATGCCATGATGAAATGATTTTGATTAACATGGGATGACGAAGAAGGGATTGCCATGTGGGCTTAAATTAGGTTTTTTAAAATTAATGTCATGGGCTTTTAGAAATACATATGGGTATGGGCTTTTAAGGTATACATGATGGATTTGATTTTAAAATTAACCATGGGCTAATTAAATTGTGTTTGGATTTGATCTCAATTGGTCATAGACATGATGAAATTTAGTGTGGATTTGAAATTTTGGATGAATTTAAAATGAATTTAGTGGAAATTAGGGTTGATTTGGGAATTTAGCCAACTTTGGTAGATTTGAGGAATTTTGGTTGTGATTGGGAAAATTGGATGGCTATAATAGGTTTTGCTGAAATTTTGAGTGAAATTGGGGATTTTGACAAGTTCTTGGCACTGGGGGTATTTTTGGTAATTTTTGGAGGTGTAAGGGTATTTTGATAATTTTGGGGACTTTAGGGTGAATTTGGGCAATTTGAATGATTTAGAGTGATTCAACCTGAATTTTAGTGGAAATTTGTGGATTTGAGCAATTTTGAGGATTTTAGGGATTCAGGGGCTTTTTGGTAATTTTGTGGAACATTGGGGTTTGGAGGCCAAGGTAGGAATTGGAGGTCATTGGACATATAAACCCTTTGGATGCCATGAAACCAATGGGAAAGCCCATTTTGGATCCTTCATGTGTTGATCCTAATTATCCTAGCCAAGGGCTAAGGGCAAGGGCAAGGGACCACCCACATGAGTTTCCAAATAAGTGGGGAACCAGGTTTAGGTGTAGGTGATTTTAAGGTTTTAGGTTGTGAGTGAAATTGTGGTGAGGTGTGTGTAAGCCTGACCAAGACCAAGCCACCTAGGGCTAACCCTAAGGCTTATCAATCCTATGAGGACTCTTCCCGAGCTTCCTCATGCTGGTTTCATCCCACTAAGTGCTGGAGGTCAAAACCATATATGTGGTACTCCAAAAAGAGTAAAGAGTTGTTTAGAGTGTCTAATGGGTAGGGTTCCATCACTAACCCTCTAGGATAGTCAACATGAAAGTCCTATGGCTAGATCCTAGGCTTCTAAGGAAGAAAGACTATACCTCAACAAAAGTGAGATCAACAGATGTTAGCAAAGTAACTTTCGTTGGGGATAACTCAACGGATATTTCCTGCGTGAATTAGGTGAAGCAATTCTCATCAAGGAAAATATTAGGGCAAACGTCAAACATTAAAAGTAGCTATGACTAAGAACATAGATTGGATAGACAATTGACGGGGTCTAAAATTTATACATGTTGCCTTGACAAGGTAATTAAAATTGACCAAGTCAAGAATATCAAAGAGGTTAGATGACTAGAACATACCAACCCTATATGTGATATTATCACCAAAGCCTTTGGTAAGATAACTCTTGTCAGGGAGTCATCACAGTATCCAAGAATGGTTGGTGAAATCATAGTGCACCAATTGTAATGGTGTTTAACCCTAAGGTTAAACCAAGAAACAAGCTCTAAGAGGGAAAACACCACACTCATTTGAGGTGAGTGGGATACTCTAATTCAGGCTTGTGCGGGGCGCTTAACCGAATAGAGGTGTTGAGGAAAGAAGTATAGGTTTCCTGCACAAGAAAGGTATCTATCAAACTTGACCTTGTTCAGTCAAGACACCTAAGAAGGGTTGGTCAAAAAAATGTGTACCAACCATAAGATATTTACCACTAAGGCTAAAACTAGAATATATCCCTTCGGAGGGAATCTATCACACTCATCTAACATGAGTGAGATGAGCATAACTGTTACAGTCATCCATGACAGATGGGACGTGCTAGGTTTGGACCCTATATGAAATGTATAGCCAAACAAAATGCGAGGAACAAGCGTGCAGCTTTCGAGCATGAAAGGTATCAATCGAGTATGACCTCAATCATTGAGATACTGAAGAAAGTTTGGTCAAAATGAGGTGCACCAACCAAGCGATGTTTAGCCCTAAGGCCAAACCCAAACATACCCCTTAAGAGGAGAATAAACCACACTCACCTATGATGAGCGGGGCAAGCATAACTGTCACAATCATCCATTAAATGGGTAACCGAAAAGCATGTTAGGAAAGTGCATGGCTTTCCTGTATGATAAAGGTCTCAATCAACTCTGACTTCAGTTAATCGAAATACCAAAACAAGTTGGTCAAAATTGAGTGCACCAAACAAATGGTGTTTAGCTCTGAGGCCAAACCCAAACATGTCCCTTAATCGGGGATATGCCACACTCATTCGAGGTGGAAGGGATGAGCATAACTATCACAATCATCCATGACGGATGGGACGTTCTCAATTCAAACCATTTGTGAAATGGGTAACTAAAAAGCATGCTAGTAAAGTGCATGGCTCTCCTGCATGTGAGGGTATCAATTGAATTTGACCTCGATCAATTGAGATACATATACGCCAAAATAATATGTTGTTTTAAGTATACATTTTATGCTCATTTTTTGTGATATTACACTTTAAAAAAAGGGTATTTGCATGTTTTTGTTGTAGGTATATCAATTTTAGGCATTTGAAGCAAAAATAATAAAAAGAACAAAGATCCGAGCCAAAATAACAAATTTTGGGATTTTGGCGCCTGAAGCGCCAAAATTGGTGACTGAAGCGCCATTTGACAGAGAGCTGACACTAGAAGTGCCAGATTTGGCGCTTGAAGTGCCAAAACCCATAACAACGCGGTCTTAAGTAAGTTGGCATTTGAAGCGCCAAAAATGACTTTTTGCGGATTAAGGTGGTTCAGGACAAATTTTACGTGAATTTTGGAAGGGATACATGTTCTAAACACCCCATGGAGTGATTCGATGCGTCTAGACACTTTGGAAGGTTCTTTCATTATGGGATATGTCTCTTGGATCAATAAACATGTTTTTTGAATTCAAAAGGGTTGACTTTTGGATAGAATTTTGGAGCGAATTTGAATTCTTTTTGGAGGGAGACAATCTCTAATAAAAGAGATGAAAGTCTAGGGCTTGAGAAAGTTTTAGAAGGGGCAGTAAGGAGAGTTTGAAGAGAGAGAGTGGCGTGAGATAAAGAGAGAGAAAGTCAAGGGCTTGATGATTTTCTTCAACATGAAAGGCAAGAGGAAGAGATAGAGAGAGAAAGTCAAGGGCTTGGAGATTTTCTTCTAGGGTTAGGAATGTGAGAGATTTCTTCTTCATTACACTTCTAAGAGAGAATTGAGAGTGCTTGTAAAGAAGGAAAGTGCTTGAAGAGAACTTCTAGGGATTTCCATGAGAAGGATTGTGAGATAAATTGTGTTCTTTTATTTTTTTATTTTGTAAACTTATTTTTATATATGAAATTTTTGTTTTGTCGTATCTTTCTCCTGAATTTTGAATAGTCTTGTCTATCCTTCTCCCTACTTTGAGATATGATTTTGTGAAGAACTGATTTTGTTTTATACGGTTTTAAATGTCAATAATTTGTGATGATTTTAACTCCGATCTTTATTTACTTTTCGATCTGACCAATTGAAATGTTAAAATACGTTGAGAAGCATATGTTTTGAAAGAGCTATGATTTCTACAATATGGTAAGAGCCACATGCGATTCCATGGGAGAGGATGTCATCCATGGGTTTGAGTTCAAATAAATAGGGAAATATACTTTCTTAGATGTAGAATTGGAGATTTTAAGGGAACAGATTAAAATCCCCAATTTGGTACATTTGATTGGAAAATAATGCGAGATTGTTTGCCCTCAGGTGAGAAAGTAGTGGGAGCTCTGGAGTGGCAGCCGGTATCCTCCCAGCCTAATTGTGCGGGTTAATTTAGTGTGTTAATTTTGCAAATATTTTTCAATATTACAAAATATACATGACAGATACAATAACAAATATGCAAATTAATCCCAACAAAAATAACTTTAGTGAAAATGGTTTTATCTTTTAAAAATCTTTAAACTGCCAAATCCCCTATAAAAATAACGCAAGTATACATATCGCTCAAGTAATAAAGTGCTCTAATGAAATCTTAGATATTGATCCCACAAGAAAGTTGGAAATGTCTATAAGTCTTAAAATTATAAAGTATACTATAATTTTTTTAAAACTACAAAAAATAAAGTACGAAATTTGAATAATAAATACTAGAGTGAATGATAATTAAAACGTAGTTGAAAGACAAAATTAACTAAACTAGATTCTGAACTTTCAAAAGTAAACTNGTCCTAATTGGACTTGTGGTGTTTTAAAAGAGTTTGATTATATTGATTTTTCTAATCCT
>JXCR01146924.1:529881-552138 GCA_002079205.1 Phalaenopsis hybrid cultivar | reverse complement strand
ATATGTGGAATTTCAAGTTGAATAAAAAGAAGAGTTTTGAATTTCTAATAGTGGGGTACCTCTTCTAGTTTTCTAATGAGATAGTCAATAGGGAAATCCTATGGCTAGACCTAGGCTACTAAAGAAGTTTTCTAGACCTCAACCAAAAGTGAGGTCAACAGTCCCAAATATCAAACCCATAGAGATTTTTCACAGTATGCGATAATGAAAGTAATAAACTTTCTACTTTAAAAAGACAATTACTTAAACTATAGTCTTTATCACATGAATGTAATTTAAACTCTTTTTGGTTATTTTAATGTTTGAAAATTAAATAAAAACTTATTAAAGATAACTTGAGTTTATGTAAAAGAAAAGCACTGAATACGAAATATCTTTCTCCTTATCATGAATCAATAATAAGTATAAGAATTTTTTTGTGGATGTATTCAATTTGTGTTGTGCCAAATAGGAGCAATATTATTCTTTACATTTATTAAAGATGCTATAAAGAACATTGGCTAATTTAAAATTTGAATATTTTTTAAGACTGATTAGATAGGGAATATACGAGCTCTCACTCTAGAGTTCCCTCGGTTCACTCCACCTGGGGGCTAACATCTCGTATCAAAACCTGTCACTCTAAAGTCCTCTAACTCTATACCCTTCAAAGATTATTTTTCTATTTATTTGCACTCAATCATATGAACTATATTCTCATTCATACAATCTCATGTGATGCTTTCTAATTTTTTACTGAGGCAATATCAACCCGGTTCTTACATGTTCTTACAACAAATTTTAACACCTAGATAGGCCAGATCAAGAAGTAAATGAAGTGCATGGAATTAAATCATCACACTTCTTCCAACATTAAAGATTAATACTCTCCAGAACTTCCATCCAAAACTTTAATTACTTATCATTTTAAGGGAAAAACTAAATAAAACTACTCAGAATCCATGGAGAAAACAAAACCACACTTTAGTTCAAAAGTAGAAATCATTTTCAAACCAGCAAAAAGTCTCAACATAAACCAAAAGTAGTTTAAAGCAAAGATAAAAGCTTATCTCAAATCCTCCACTAAATTCTTGAAGTTCCTTTGAATCTGTCCTCTCTTACAACACTCTTAACTGTCAAATTTAAACTACAAACAAAAGGAAAATAAATTTGTGGAACCTTGAACTTTCTCTAAAAGCTTCTTCACAAACTTCTTCAAGAACTTCTTAAAATTTTTCAGGACTCCCCCTTTTTAAAAGTCTCAACTTCCTTCTTTTATAATTTTCCAAGAGGTTCCTTGGTATCTCTTCAAAATATGTCCCGATTCGATGTATTTACCAAGGGATGCCTCCTTTCACAAGTCCTTTAATTATATTTTTGTCCTTAGTTGTTATAACCACCCATTTTTGTCAATAGGTGCCTCAAATGTCTGTTCAAAATTTGTCAAAATGAATTAACCTCTCAAGTAACTGTCATTGGCGCTTAAGTGTTGGGCCTCTCGCGCTTAGGCGCAGCCTTCTCTATTTCATCGACGCTTAAGCGCCGATTCTAGCGCTTAGGAGCCAAAATACTTTTGCATAATTTTTGCATTTTTACTCCAAATTTGATCTTTTTTCACTCATTTTAACATTTTTTACCTTTTTACGTGTACCTGAAAGAAAAACATACAAATACCTTCCATTAAAGTGCAATATCTCAAAAATAGGTATAAAAATATGTATAAAAACACTATATATTTTAGGTGTATTTTTTACACGCCCCGACTGTTACTCCACAAGTGATAAAGAGTTACACAGTTCCTCAAAATACAATGTTCGTACGTCGAAGGAATCATTGTGTAGCAGTTGGGAGTGATTGAGGTTGAGAGTAGTTGTCAGAGTGTTGGAATATCATCTTTAAGGTGTGCCACTACTTGGTGTTCAGGATGATACACTACTCCAAGGGGTGCCTCATTACTCAATGACGTTAATCTTTACTCTTTATGGTGTTTCATTACTTCATAACTTCGGTCTTCAATTGACACGGTGCTTCTTACCACAAGTATGGGTGGTCGATGGTGGCTGGTGAGTGGTGGTTAAGGGTGGTCGGTGACTACAGAAATAAGTTGTGTTTGTTGGGTCTTTGGTCTGGAATGGCATCAGAACTCAACACCTTCATCCATCTGCTTAAGGTCCAACTTTTCCTCTCATTCAATTTGTAGGCCTCTCTTCAAGAAGTGGGTAGGGCACTATTTATAGTGTCTAGGAAAAGCTTTTCTACAAATAGTGTAGGAATATGAATCACTTAGTTGAAAGGCCTGGAGAGATCCCCAATTAGACAGTATTTTTTCAATATTTAAGTGCCTTAAATATGATATATTGAGGATCATATTGGACTCTTCTCGTCAAGATGCTCAGTTTGTTCATAAGCTTGTCATATTTGGAGTTTATTACACCTTCTAATTAGGCAATAGAAGTTTCCAAAAGTAATTTAATGGGTTGATCCAAGTTTTATTTGACTCGAATTGGAAAAATTTTGGTGTCCTTGTGTTTGTCCTATTGAGTTGGCTGATTTGATCATAAGTTTGTTGAAATCAAAGTTCTATATAAGTTTTAACTAGAGTTTAAAGGTTTCATGTTTGAATGGTGCTTTGAGATTCATGTTAATTACCTTTAGATTCATGCCAAATGACAAATTTTATTAATGATGCATAAGTTTCCTCCTTATTTTTAGGTAAATTTGCTTGCTCGTTTAAAATTACAAGATTTTTTAAAGATTGGAAAAAAAATGAATTTTTTTGATGGTAGCAGGTAAACAACAATGACAGTGATAGCCAGTGTTGGTTCATGGCGATAGCCACCGGCAGGTAACGGTGGTGGCGGCTCACTAAGTGAGCGTGTTGGGTCATGTCGGGGGTTTGACAGGTCAAGTTGTCTAACGTGTCTGAAGGGTCAGATGAGTTGTTATTGTGGAGTGAATCGGCACGGGTTGATGTGTCACGTCGTAGGTATAGTGGGTCAAGTCGTGTTGTGGGCCTAAAGGGTCTAATGGGTCACTGAGTTGGCAGGTTACATGGACACGTGGTTCACGCAAGTGCAAAGGTGACCATTTGTAAATGCACAATTGGATTGTGGATGATTGTGTTGTTATGCAAGGAACATATGACATATAGTGTGTGTCATTATGAGTATGGATCAGGGGTCATGATTCCAGTTGCAATCCAGTGGGTTTTCATGAGTGTCGTCGGATCATGGATCTGGGCCCAATTGAATCGCGATAGTGATGTGCAGGATCAGACCACAGACACATGCAAGAGAAAAAAGTTTGCTTGTGGAACTAATTGGATCCGCTTGACAATGTGATCCAATTATTAATTTGGGCTGAATTTGATGGTGGAGTCTGGCTAGCAGGGTAGACGTGGATTTTGCCTTTTTTACTCTTTGATCCTATTAAAAAAACCAAAAAGTAAGAGAATAATTGAAGTCTCTTTTTCTATTTGTTCGATCAATGAACTTCCCTTGGCATTATTGTTGCACACCTTAGAGTCTTCCAACCTATTTATGTGATCAATGGAGCTCCCTTACACATTCTTGTTAAACATTTCATATAAGATTTTTTGAGTTTGGAGATGTCGATGTCTAAGGAAGCCTGCTCTCCTAAAAATAAAAGAAAAATCTAAAATTCAAAGATGTGATATCAAACTTGACAGAGAATTTCTCCATCTTCTCAAGTGGAGCCAATTTTTGATAAGGCATCTTCTCAAGTTTTTCCTCACATTCTTTTTTCATTCTGGGCTTTTTTTTCTTTTGATTTTTCTTTTCATTTTCTTTTTCTTTAGGATCTTTTTCAATGAATCAATACTTTCTTTTTCTTTTCATGTCATGTGAGAATTACTATATTTGGATAGCCTTTAATGATTTTGAACTCCTCCATCCTCTTCTTAAAAACTTTCCACATTTCCTTATTTTGACAAAATTGTATTGGTTTTAAAAAAGATTTTTCATAAAGTTTCAATTCCTTCTTTTTTAAGTAAAACTCTAAAATTCTTAACAATCCAAAAAACACAATTTTCTTAACTTTAAATAGTAAAAACATAATCTTATCCTCTCATAATAAATATTTTAACTTTAGAACTAACTTTTATTATTAAAAACTTTAACTTAAGTTTTCTATAACATTTATAAAATTTAAAATTTAGTTATCTTAAGTTAACCTAACATACCACAGGTTATGTTAAATTAAATTTTAAAAATATAGTTCTCTGAGGACAAATAATGTTTAGTTCCTTAAAAAAATTTTCTCCTTTCCCCCCAAACTTAAATTTTTAATTAATTTTAACAGGATAGTTTAGGCAGAAAGAAACATTATAAAGTTTAAAAACAATAGAATAGTTCAGGTACAAGTAATAAAGACAAGTGAAATTAACATGTCTAAAGAAAATAAAAAGAATATTCTAGCATTTACATTAAATTAAAAGATAAACATTAAAAACAATATAACAATATAGTGCAATAAACATAACTTTAACAATTTAATACAAATGCAAATTTAAACATAAAAACACAAACAAACATCCATCATCAAACTAACTATAAGAGAGCAAAAAGCAAAACACAACAAAATAAACAAATAACACTACTCATCATCACTACCTTCATCATCATCTTCATCATCATATTCACCAAAGTCTAAATACTCCTCCATATCATCAGAATTATAAGGTGTAAATCTGGGGCAAGTAGGAAATACTATCGAATGGCCGCCCCTTAAGAATTTCTCCATTGCCTCATTATAAGAAATATTATAATCAACTCTTTTATGCATATACTCATCATTATAATAAAGACGGGCTTCTAAACTTTCTGCTCATTCTATAATGTTAAGATATCTCTTTGTTGAATAAATAATTATTCTATTACAACATCAAGTGAAGTAGTACCAGATGTAGAAGGTCTAGAAGTTAAAACTGAAGCTGAATTAGAAGGAATATCATAGCCTCTACTTCTATATCTTACTCCAGTACGTTTTCCATACATCTCCAAATCCATTTTTCTAATAGTTTTATGAGATGGTAAACCTTCTTCCCAAGTCTCATTTTTTCACTCCAGATTCAACACACATTGTAGTAATAAGATCAGGTTTATCCAATCACCTCTAGTAGTTCCTCCCCTTGAAGAAATAAACATAATTCTTGTAAATCAAAGAGCCAATGTCAATTAGTTTGTTCATCTGAATGCAATTGTTCAATGTGGTTCTTTCTTGAGTTACCTCACTAAAGTGATTAGTAGAAAGCAATCTACCAGAAATAAAATAGTGTGAGGCACGAGAATGAACATTTAACTTTGAGAAAGAAAAGTTTACCCGACATCCATTCTTAATCTTCCATATTTCATGACCATCAATAAAAAGTTGTATAATCTCATCCAATTCATCTTCAGTAGGATGAAACTCATAATAGAAACACGTAGGAACACCGTGCAGCTTATTTGATGAACTTTTCTAGGAGACCTCGTATGACGAAATGGACCGTGCCGCTGCATTTGGGACGTCGATTTTAGCCAGGAAGGACATATATCTTGATAGGATTCCGAGTTGGATTAAGTTGTGCATAAATTGATAAATTTTTTAATAAAAAAAAAATAATATTATCATCATTATTATTTTGTTTAGTAAATTTAATTAAATAAAAAAAGAGAAGAAATAAATATAAACTCACGCACACGATTCTTTCGGCCCTCCCATTCGCAACCCTAGCCGAAACCTTGCTTCCTCTTTAGTGAATACGCAAAACTCCTTTCTGGTTATCCGATCATCTTCCTTCCTTTCGAGCTTTAACCGACTCTCGCCACTGGTTATAGCTTCTGGTTGCCCTCCTCTAAAGAATTTTCCCGCTCGAATGATTCTAATAACATTCTTATTTTCAAATCTTGATGGGTTTCATACCCTTCATGGGTGTTTTTCCTCACCACCTAGATTCTCACCGGCGGTAAGTTTTCTTCCTCCCCATTGCCTATAAATACCTCCTTTAGGGGTGAGTTTCGGATTGGGTTTTTTAATTCATACGTTAAGGAAGAATTTCGGGTTGGCATTTCATTTGGTCCATTCACTCGTGCGATTTGGAAATTTCACTAAGGTTTTCTTTACACTTTCTGAAAGTAAGTTCTATTTACTTTTCTCTCTTCTTTACTATTCACTATTATGCTAGACATTACTTCACATCTTTATTTGAGTAATTGAAATTTAAAAAAGAAAATGCTCAGTTGTGAATTGAAGGATTTATGGGTCTTTGTGATTTTAAATTATTGGAATATACATTTTATTTTGATTATGTCCTTGAGGAAGAAATGGTATAGACATTAAATGTGCATTATATCTTTCTGATTATTGTTGAGATGAGAAGTGTTTGATACTTTCTTATGCTCTTGGTGGATGAAAATTGGATAACCTTATGCATGAATTCATTCTTATACCCCCTTTGGGGAAGAGTTTGGTAGTGGCTGGCATTTCGTTTGGACGATTTGGAGATTTTTTGGCTTGGATTTTCTTTTGTTGCTTGCTTTCTCTAAGGTTTACAATTTTTGTGAAAAATTCTTTTCTTTCCCCTCCTCTTTAGTTGTCTAATATAATGTTCACTTTCATGTTAGGAGTTCTTGGTCACGAGTGGCCATACTTACAGTTCTTTACTATCTTGAACTGTTGGAATATACATTCTATTCTATTTCTTTTCATAAAGAGGAAATGATCCCTTGTAGATAATATGCAGAAATCATTGGGATTTTAACTAACAGTTATATACTTGATCATATATAGTCTACAATCTTAAATGCTTTTAAAACCTTTTTCCCTACTTCTATTTTGATTGTAAAAAGTTTCTTTTAGTCCAGTGAACATTTGGAGGTAAAATATTTCACAATTTCATTTTCATAAAGGGGAATTACTGTTTCTTATACTTTAAGATTTAGTTTGGGATCATAAACGTAATCTTGGACTGTTTATAAGATCAGCTGATCTGTACAGGTTTTATTTTCTGATTATTTCGAAAATCATTCTTTGGATATGAGATACTTGGAGTAGTATAAATTCCTATTCTGTTCAACTTTGCAGAGGTTCAGAATAGTGATTGGATTTGTGAAGCATCTTTAATTTCTTCTGTCTGTTAGAACATTTGAGCATTGTATCATACTTTTAATGATTTTATTGCTTCATCACAAGAATAAATTACAGGCTCCTAAGGCATAATTGCTTAAATTGTTGTTGTTGCCCCTTTAAGCTTTTGACTCACATTGATTTGAGGGATTTTTCGTGTTATCTTATATACGAAAGTTGGATGATTATATTTACATACTTTTTTAACCCCGTCATTGGATGATTAATTATTTCACACTTGTGTAAGATCATAGATAGTATACATGCATGTCTTGTGGTAGTAATTTGGGAGAGTTGATCCGAAAATTTTATTTAGCCTTGGGTATATCTGATCTGACCTGATTGAGAATTTGATTGAATCTGATTTCATCACATATATATCTTTGTTGTGGGATGACTTTTTTTGGAAGCACCATATAAATACTAGTCAATCTCTAATATATTTGCATAATTAACACCTAAACTTTCATATGAATATTCATAATATTTTAGTTTGATATTCTTATATATAAGAATTATTTAGTATATAAAAAAATGTTCCTTTCTGTTTATACCTTGCAAGCATGAATTATGATGTGTACTACAAAGTTATTGGGACAACATTTTATGGTTGGATGTTACAAAAATATTTGAAAATTCGTTCCTTCCAATTTTATGATATGAGACATCTAGAAATTATTTGATAAGGATATGAAACATCAAGGTGGCTTATAAGTTCAAGCTGCGGTGTGGAAGGCAATTATGCAGAGAAACTTTAATTAGCTTTTTCCTATAGCTGAAAACATAAATAAATATTCAATTTGTAAGATGCCCTTGTCATTCATTAAGTCAATGGTAGCCCCAACGCTTCCTTAAAAGATTTGGTGAACAACAACGATACTACACTTTTAAGGATTTAGATACTACACCAATAAAAGAACATATGACATAACGGATAAGACAACAGATACTATACTTATAGGGAGACGAGCACTATACTTACAAATACTACACCATAAACACTATACACTAGTTATTACAAATTTTATATTACACACACGTATATTATACCTTCACAAATTATCTACCAAATACTATGCACCAAATATTACATCTCATGCACCACACATAGATACACTATACACCTTTAATTGATAATTTTAAATACTAGACAACAAATACCACCTATTAGACATCAACACACTGCACACTATTAATCAATAAGTTCAGATACTACATATCACTTATTTAAACATCACACATAGGTGCACTACACAATGATAAGTTTAGATACTATCCCATATGGGTACATTTTGCTTTTAACTGATAAGTTTAGATACTATTTGGGTTCACCAATCCAATTAATGATAGGGTTTAGGGTTGCCCGACTCTAGGATTGATTCGTTGGTGACTTCTGATTGATATTTGGTCTTGAAAGTTGATACAAATTTGTATCTATCTGTTCTTCTTTCGAATGGGAATGATGTTTGCTAACTATGTAGGGTAGTAAACCTACCTAATGAAGCCAACCTTGATGAGCTTATTGGTCTTTACATTGACCATTTGCTCTTTATCGGGATTCATTCTCCAAGGAGGCTAGTTTACAAGAACAACACTCATAACAGTAGAGATTTTATATTCCTCTACCTTAGGGGCTATTCAAGGCATTTTAGTATAACTCCACACAAGACAATCACGAAACTCTTTCAAAAATTCTTTGACTTTAAAAGCCATTGAGTCCAAAAAAAGTTTGCTAATGTAGGTGGGACGAGGATCATCAATTGTCTCAAAGTTGACTTTGATCAACACGTGGATGGTTGAAGAGATACCATCCTCCAAATCAGAAGGGGTGTCTTTAACTTCAACCTCATCATTTTCTAAGGCAAAGCTCTCATTGCTTCCATGTGAAGAAATCATCTTGCATGAAGCAATTGAGATCTAAATTTTATCCATTTTTTTATTATAGCATAAGCTATAGTTATCTACAAGAATTCTATTATACCACATAGCCTTACATATCTTGGCTTGGAGAGCATACCACTTCTCAAGCAATAAACTATCATCTAAGAGCTTTTTAACAAGAGAAGAACAATAATATACTTATAGGAAGACGAGCACTATACTTACAAATACTACACCATAAACACTATACACTAGTTATTACAAATTTTATATTACACACACGTATATTATACCTTCACAAATTATCTACCAAATACTATGCACCAAATATTACATCTCATGCACCACACATAGATACACTATACACCTTTAATTGATAATTTTAAATACTACACAACAAATACCACCTATTAGACATCAACACACTGCACACTATTAATCAATAAGTTCAGATACTACATATCATTTATTTAAACATCACACATAGGTGCACTACACAATGATAAGTTTAGATACTAACCCATATGGGTACATTTCGCTTTTAACTGATAAGTTTAGATACTATTTGGGTTCACCAATCCATTAAATGATAGGGTTTAGGGTTGCCCAACTCTAGGATTGATTCGTTGGTGACTTCTGATTGATATTTGGTCTTGAAAGTTGATACAAATTTGTATCTATCTGTTCTTCTTTCGAATGGGAATGATGTTTGCTAACTATGTAGGGTAGTAAACCTACCTAATGAAGCCAACCTTGATGAGCTTATTGGTCTTTACATTGACCATTTGCTCTTTATCGGGATTCATTCTCCAAGGAGGCTAGTTTACAAGAACAACACTCATAACAGTAGAGATTTTATATTCCTCTACCTTAGGGGCTATTCAAGGCATTTTAGTATAACTCCACACAAGACAATCACGAAACTCTTTCAAAAATTCTTTGACTTTAAAAGCCATTGAGTCCAAAAAAAGTTTGCTAATGTAGGTGGGACGAGGATCATCAATTGTCTCAAAGTTGACTTTGATCAGCACGTGGATGGTTGAAGAGATACCATCCTCCAAATCAGAAGGGGTGTCTTTAACTTCAACCTCATCATTTTCTAAGGCAAAGCTCTCATTGCTTCCATGTGAAGAAATCATCTTGCATGAAGCAATTGAGATCTAAATTTTATCCATTTTTTTATTATAGCATAAGCTATAGTTATCTACAAGAATTCTATTATACCACATAGCCTTACATATCTTGGCTTGGAGAGCATACCACTTCTCAAGCAATAAACTATCATCTAAGAGCTTTTTAACAAGAGAAGAACAATAATAAGAGAGGTATATCCTCTATTTTTTCATTATCATCATCCAATATCATTACATCGATATTGATTACATGATTTTTTAGCTTTATATAATAAAATACATTTTTCTCCATATTTGAATTTAAGAGGTACATAAAAAGTAAATAACTCATCTACAACTAATGTACTGATGGACGTCAAAACCTTGCAATAACCTCGTGGCACTAGATCAATAGTAAACACCTCATCTTCTAACAAAATCTAAGAAAAGTAAAGTATCATGGTTGTTGATGGCAGCATCAGTATCTCTTCGTTGGCATCTTCTCAAAAATCAAAATCAAAGAAATCAATACCTCTTTAGAGCATCAGTATCTCCTTGTTGACATCATTTGTATCTTGATTTTGGAGCATCTGTATCTCCTTGTGAGGCTACTTTTAAGAGATACTGATACACGTGATGTCAACTAAGAAAACTTTTATCAATATCACTTGTCTTATCAGTATCTCCTCATTGACATCACTTGTATCTTGATTTTGGAGGTCAGAAGAGTGGGAAGCTATTCATATTGCCCTTGTACTACCAGAGTATGATGCCTTTCCCTCTGTCTTACCACCTCTTTGCCTTTAAGCAAAATATGGCTACAAAAGGGAGGGGCCCATTGATGTTTTATGGTAGTTGAAGCTGGTGGATATGCTCTTTAGAAGGGAGATAATACTCAATGTTGGTATACACACCTACTTCATTTACAGAAAAGGTCCAGAAGTCGTCTGAGATAGAGAACTCTTCTCCTCCATGCATTTACTTAATGATGCACTAGTGCAGAGTGAAAATACCATCTCATACTCATGAATCTAGGGCATCTGAGCAAGGTCATAAAGAATATATTATTGTTTATTGACCCGACCCGAAATTAAGCAGATATTTATGTTTTTTTATATGTCAAAAACTTGACCCAAATTATATTTAACGACTAGTGAGAACAAATGTAATATGATAAAAGAAATATTTTTCTCATTAGGGGCACTCCGCAAGTATATGTATCGTTTCAAGTAATATAGAGTTTTCTTTAAAAACCCCAGTATTGATCCCACTGGGAGGTCATAAACAAGAAAATAATGAAATGATTTTGACTTTAATAAAACTTTACTTGAGATTACAATAACTATTTGAAGATGAAAATTAAGTTTACTAAATTCTATAACATGCAAATAAAAGTAAATGTAATGACTTATACAATATATAAAAAGAGACTTTCTCCATGTCAATAATTTCTAATCAGTGTAGGACTTCAAAATTGTTTAGAAACCTAAATGTGGTATTGTGACAAATAGGAGCATGCATATTCTTTACTTCTTTTAAATTGTGTAAAGAACATTGACTAATCAAAAGTTGGTGTCGGCATATATAGTAGTGCTGGGTAGGTTCTAGTCTCTCACTCCTAGATTACCCACTGTGTCCTCTCTATAGGACCTACCAGTGACCTTAGTTCCAATCTCTGGACCAAATTGATAAAAGAATCTAGCTCATCACTCTAGAAACATCAATTCTACGACCATCAAATTTTATCTCCCTATATATTTGCACCCTCATTCAGACGATCACGACTGCTCTTTACAAGGTAGAATGTGATATTTACAAGTCAAGAAATCTTAGCCCTTTCATGTCTATAAGTTTCTCAACAAGTTTTAATGATACAAGTGGTCAATTTGTAAAATAAATGAAGGATCGATAAAAATATCATAACAATTTTTAGGAGTAAAAGAATTTCTAAACAAAATCAAAATCACTTACTTAATTACTTCATATCGCAAGGATAAAGAAATAAAACTACTCACAAAGCATGAGGATAATAAAATAAAACATGTTTATAAACTCCAATACAAAGTACAAAACTTAAAGATAAAGATACAAATATTTATCTAGGATGTTCCCCCAAGCACTCCTTTGAAGTTCTCAGACTTCTCCGCCTCCAACAACACTTAAAAGACTCACAAACTCTAGAAATAATAAAGACTCACAAAGTAAACTTCTCACACATATAACACACTCACACACTATGAGGCTCTAAAGATTCGACTCTCCTAGCCCCTTGGAATTAATCCATATTTATAGAGCTTCAAAAATAACTAAGGATTGCTTCTGACATCTGTTCAAAATTCGGCCTCATTCAATGAATCTTCTAAAAAATAACCGCGGTGCCTAGGCGTCAAACTGTCATGCTTAGTCACTAGCCAATTTCTGCATAAGGGGCCTAGACGCCAGATCCTGACACCTACGCACCAGTTTGGATGGTTTGGTAATTTTCTTCAATTTAGCCCATTTTGCTCCCTTTTGATGTATTTTAGCTCCTCTTTACTCTTAAACTCTTTTTCTTGCATCTGCAAATAAAAATATAAAAATATTCTTCATTAAAGCATAATATCCTAAAAAAATTGAGTATAAAATGTGCATAAAAAACTAGATAATTTTAAGGTGGATCATCTATCATGTGAAACTTAGCCTCACTTTTAAGCTCTCAAAACTGGAGAGGAAGTGTGTTGGACCCTAGGGTGTCTTTTGTCCCTTCTTGTTGAAGGCGCTCGACAAGATTTTATCCAAGCATAACCTTTTTGAAATCAAAGATAAAAGTTCAAGAGTTTGAATGCTGATAGCATTGACAAAAATGCCAGGATTTGCAAGAATATAATTTAAAGGTGCATCGTATATCATAGTCGTCACATATAGTGAACGATTATAATCTATAGTGCCCAACAAAATGTCCCTCCTAAGGGGAAGTGATGACAGCTACATCTTGTGGCAATACACTAGCTCCTTCATCCTCCCTTCTGTATAATAAGCGTGGAAAGATTTTGCCTCCAGTAACGCCTCCACCAAAGTGTCTCTCTACTCAAAAGACAAGAGGAGCGTGTTATAGATGCTCCAAGATGACTTTTTTATGGTGCGCCAGCACATTATAATCTACCTTATCGGGAGATTTTTGGGTTCCTCTAGGGTGACAGTATCTTTCTCTTTATCATTTGGTATTTTCTTCCCCATTATTGGATGGAGTAGTTTACAACTTCTTAAATGGACTTGCTGGACATTCTCATTAGAGGACCCACCAGAATCATCTCCAATTGAACAACCAATTAACCCACTTGGATCATGGTTTTTAGAATCATATGGCAAGCATGAGCCATATGACGAATCACTAAGATCATCACGTAACTTTTTTTAAAAATGCGCGTGGGAGATTTTGACAACTACCCTTGAGCTCGGAAGAATCCGAATTGACAAAATTGGGTTTCTCAAAATCATATTAGTTGTAAAACACATCTGGAGTTAGTGCTAACACTGCCTCATAGTGAATTTTACCACGTAGAATGAAGTCGATATTGGTCCTGATTTCATGCTTTGGGCACGTACCAGAAGGTTCAATATGATGTCTTGGACAACAAGAAGCTAAGCATAGTCCCATATACATATGTGATATCAAAAATTGATGCAAAAAATAAGATCATCCTAAATCTTCTAAGGAAGAAAGTTGAAGGTTCCAGAGGCAGTTAGGAGGACTTGCTCCCATATGTCCTATGGGCTATCTGAACCACTCAATTTTCAAAAATAAAAAAAAAAATGCCTTACATGCTTCATCATGAAATGAAAGTGTTGTTGCCAGTCAAATACAATCATCATAACCAAAGTGTCGTCATTGTAATGTTTTTCAACAAAGAGAATCACACTGACTTGCAAGATGTAAATAATTAAGGAGCGATTTTTGCACATGATATGCAAGAAAAAGATTGAGCCAATGCAACACTCTGACATGAAGAGATAAAGAGAATTACTTATTACTACAGTAAGAATGTCTGAGAAAGGACATTTTTGTCAAGTGACCTAGTGTTAAGGAAAGTTTATCCAGCCACGCGTGGACAGTTGGTTGGCAAACTTGATCACTGTTGGACTATTTCGTTCATCATTGACTAGAAAATCACCCTAGGAGCTTACAAGCTGAAATAATACACTTTGGAAAAGATCCACTGAACATAGAGTGGAGAAGATCTTAGAAAAATTTTTCCTTGAAAGAAACTAGTTTATACCTCTGTTTGAGAAAAGTAATCTTACATTACTTTGTATAAATCTTTATTTCATCAAAAAAAAAAATAAATAAACAGTAGTCTTATAACCCTGGACTTAAACCAATGCTTGGGGAATCAAAAGTTTGATGGACTTCACATTAAAGTGAGATTCGGGGAACTGTATTAGCTGAAAAAGTTGAGCAAAAAAAGTGTTCAGACGTCAAATCATAATAAAAAAAGATGACCACGCAAAGCTTGCATTCCGACACTCGGTCGTTTTAAAAGAATAATGAACATGATGCGCGGGAACTTTAGATTAATTTAATAATAAATATGTAATGTAACCCAAACAATAATATAACTTTAATGACAATAATTTTTCTTTAAAACCTCTTTAAACTCTCAATTCCCTTTTACATATAACGCAAGTATATGTATCGTTCAAGTAATACAGGGCTCTAATGGAGTCCTAGATATCAATCCCACATGGAAGCTGAAAATATATATAAGCTAGCTATTTATATTCTATTCTTAAATTAAAATAAAAATAAAAACAAAGTAAGTACGAAGTTTGAAGTTAAACTACTTAAGTGAAATACTATTAAATATGCAGATGTACGACTACAACAGTTAAGTTAAACTAGATGCTAAACTTTCACAAGTAAAATTACTGAAATAAAACAAAGGTTTTTATTGACGAAAAGTTCAAGTATGAGAAAACACTCTTCCCCTTTACAATGAAAATATGGCTTGTGAAGAAATTGAAATCATTTGAAAAATATATTTAAAGACTGTTTTGTGCCAAATAACAACAATCATATTCTCTACCCTCTTCCAAGCACTATAAAGATCATTGACTAATCCAGAGTTTGATCCCTAATTTCGTGGTTAGGCTGGGAGGATACCGGCTATCACTTCAACGCTCCCACTACTCCCTCACCTGAGGGCTAACATGCTCGCATTAGTTTCCAATCAACTAAACCAAATTGGGGATTCTAATCTATCACCTTAAAAGTTTCTAATTCTACATCCAACGAAGTATATTTCCCTATTTATTTGCACCCAATCCCATGGAAACATACTCTCCCATGAAATCAAATGCGATTCTCCTTTTGTTGTAGAAATCATATCCCCTTTTTAGAGCATATGTTTCTCAACACATTTTAACAATTCAATTGGCCATATCGAAAAGTAAATGAGGATCGAAGTTCAAATCATCACAAATTATTGACATTTAAAATCGTAGAAAACAAAATCAACTCTTCACAAAACTATTACTTCAAAGTAGGGAGAAGGATAAAGAAGGCCACTAAGAATTTATGAGCATGATAAGATAAAACACAGACTTCATATATAAAAACAAGTTTACAAATAAAAGAAATGAAAAATACAACTTATGTCACAATCCTTCCTAAGCAAATTCCTAGAAGTTCTCTCCAAGCCTTTCTCTCCTTACAAACACTCTCAATTCTCTCTTAGAAGTGTAATGAAGAAGAAATCTCTCACATTCCCTCTCCTCATACAATCCTTGAAGAAAATCTCCAAGCCCTTAACTTATCTCTCTCTCTTCTTTTCGTCCCTCTTTACATGCCACACCAAAACCTCTTTAAGTTATAGACTTCCCTCTCTTTTATAAATGGCTGCCTCCCTTCAAAAAGAATTCAAAATTCCATCCAAAATTCTAATTAAAGTCAACTCTTTTGAATTCAAAAGACATGTCCATTGATCCAAGAGACATCCCTTTTAAAAAGAACCTTCTAAAGTGTCTATATACATTGAATCACTCCAAGGGGTGTTTAAAACATTTGTCCCCTTAAAAATTTGTGCAAAATTCATCTTGAACTGACTTAATCTGCAAAAAGTCGTCTCTGATGCATCTTGCACCAGCTCTCTGTCAAATGGTGAATCTGGTGCCAATATAGTGCATCTGGCACCAATCTAGCGCATCTTGCTCCAGTTTATTGCAGACCGCGTTGTTCTGGGTTTTAGCGCATCTTGCACCAGTTCTCCGTATGTTGGTGCATCTTGCCCCAAAATTTATTGTTTTGGCTCCAAATTTCATTCTTTTTGCTACTTTTGGTCCAAATACCTAAAATTGATATACTTGCAACAAAAATATGAAAACATCCTTCTTTAAAGTGAAATATCACAAAAAATAAACATAAAATATATACTTAAAATTACATATTATTTTGTTGTATCACCTAACCACGGAATTAGGGACCAAACTCTGGATTAGTCAATGTTCTTATGCACTTGGAAGATGATAAAGAGTATGATTGCTTCTATTTGACACAAAATAATCTTATATTTTTTTTCAAATGATTTTAATTTATTCAGAATCCATACATTAATTGTAAAGGAGGAGAATGCTTTCTTCAAATTTGAACTCTTTGTCACTAAAACTTTATTTAGTTTTCGTAAATTTTATTTTTAAAAGTTTAGCAATTAGTTTAATTAACTAAGTCTTTTAACTACATTTTATTCAGCTTTCACTCATTTACGTTAGATTCGAATTTAGTATTTCACTTTTGTAGTTTAAAAGTGTAGTTTACATTGTAATCTTAAGAATTTACTTATAAGCATTTCCAACGTCCCTGTGGGATCGATATCTAGGACTCCATTCGAGCCCTTTATTACTTGAGCGATACGTATACTTGCGTTATTTTTAGGTGAATTTGACAGTTTAAATATTTTTAAAAGATAAAACTTTTTTACTAAAGTTATTTTTATTGGGATTAAACTGCATATTTACTATTGTATTTGACGTGTGTATTTTGTAATATTTAAAAATATTTACAAAATTAATACACTAAATCCACCGCGCATCAAATTTTTAGCATCGTTGTCGGAGAAGTAATGGAAAATATTAGTAAGCTATTTTATAATTTAAATTATTTTTATTTTTAAACTAAAAAAAAGTGTTTGTAGTTTAGTTCGAATAGTTTTTTTATTTTAGTGTGTTTGCTTATTTTAATTCCTTGTTGTGTTTGTTTATGCGGAGTGTAAGATCTGTAAATTTATTACTATACGATTCTGAGTGAGAAAGAACTATTAGAAAAATTAGAAATTAATAAAAAGAGATAGATCATTTTAGTAAAATAGCTTGCAATTTAAGTAATGTTGGAAATGAAAATGAACATCACCAGAGACCTATAAAAGTTTATGCTAATCCTATAATAGATGAAATTCATTCGAGTATACAAAACCCTGTTGTAGTGGTCAATTTAATTGAGCTTAAACCTGTTATTATCCAAATGATACAAAATAATCAGTTTGGGGGAACACCAACTGAAGATCCTAACTTACACTTTATTAGTTTTTTTTAGAATTGTGTGGTACTTTGAAATAAAATGGAGTGTCGAAAGATGTCGTCAACTTAGACTTTTTTCTTTTCATTAAGGGATAAAATTAAGATGTGGTTAAACTTATTAGCACCTGGATCTATCAGGACTTGGGGAGACTTATCACAAATTTTTTATCTAATTATTTCCCACCTTCAAAAACTACTAAACTTAGAAACAATATTACATCTTTTTGTCAGTTTGAAGGGGGATCAATTTATGAAGCCTGAAAAAGATTTAAAGATCTCCTTAGAAAGTGTCCACACCATGTGTTCTCAGATTGGTTAATAATTCAAACTTTTTATAATGGATTTGTTGGATGTCTTAGATCAATAATTAACACTGCTGCTGGTGAATCATTAATGTCATAACCATTCAATGAATCGTATTCTTTAATTGAAGAGATGACTACTAAAAATTTTCAATGACCATCTGAAAGGATAAATAAAAAAAGAGTAGCTAGTATTCTTGATTCTGATGTAATATCTATGTTAGCTGCCCAAATAGCTGCTATATCAAAAAAGATAGATCAATTTGGAATGAATTATTCTCAGACATCACCTGTGCTTGAGGAAAACTCATTGCGACAAATGATATGATCTCAATCTTCCTATGATACCTTAAATGCAATAAATAATCGGTCTAATAATCCTTATGTCAATTATTATAATCCTGGTTGGAAGAATCATCCAAATTTTAGGTGGAGTAATAATAACTCTAATGTTGCAAATTCGCAATGGGGAAACAATGCTGCGAACACATTAGGAAACTCCAACAATCAAGGAAATCCAACTTATAAACCATGTTACCCTCCAAGTTTTAATAATTTGTAGAGTAAGGAGAAAAAGTTGTCAATGGAAGAATTGATATTGCAAATGGGAAGCCAATTACAAAGTCAAGAAGCTGCAATTAGAAACATGGAAAATCAATTGGGATGTATTGCTACTGCACTTGGCAATAGACATCCAAGAACGTTGCCTAATAATGTTGAAGTAAATCCTAAAGATCAGAACAAAGAGCCAATTAAGGCTATTCAATTGAGATGTGGAAAATAATTGGAAACCAGAGTTCAAAAAGAAGTAGAAGTTGAAGTTGAAAAAGATGAAGTGGAAAATGAAAAATCTGGTAAAGATTTTTATTTTGATTTAGAATATCCTATTAAACTAACGAAAATCATTATAGAAAGACCACCACCTCTATTTCCTCAAAGATTGAAGCAGAAAAAAAAGAACCAATTTTCAATTTTTTTAGAAATATTAAGGAAATTAATGATAAATATTCTATTTATTGATGTCTTGGAGCAAATGCCAAGCTGTGTGAAGTTCATGAAGGATATATTTAATAAGAAAATGAAGTTTGTAGATAATGAGACTGTTGCACTCAGTGGAGAGTGTATCGCTATAATTCAGAAAAAAGCTTTCAGCAAAACTCAAAGATCTTGGTAGTTTTACTATTCCTTGTGCTATTGGCAAAAAAATTTTTAGAAAAGCCTTATGTGATTTAGGAGCCAGTATTAATATTATGTCTTTATCAATTTTCATAAGGTTAGATTTACGAGATATTTCACCTACAATTGCAACTCTTCAGTTAGCTGATCGTTCGATTATCTATCCTAAAGGAGTTATAGAATATGTTTTGGTAAAACTTGCAAAATTTATCGTTCCTGTGAATTTTATTGTATTAGATATTGAGAAAGATAAAGAAATTCCTATCATTTTAGGAAGATCATTTCTTGCCACTGAAAGAGCTTTGTAGATGTACAAAAAGAACTAACTATGAGAGTTAGTGATCAAGAAGTTACATTTAATATTGCACAATTAATGAGATACCCTGCAAAAAAGCAAGAGCTTGAATGCTTCAGAATGGAAATGAATGAATATTTAAGCCATAAATGTTTCAAGAAGACATTAGAAAAGAAAATTGAAAAAGAATATGTGGAATATGAGGATGAGGAAAAAATTCAAGATGAATCTATGAAAGTGAGTAATGAAGATTTGGATTATGTTCAAGAAAAATTTGATATGTTAGATCCTACTGAAAGTAACAAGAATTTGATTTCATATATTGAGAAACCTCCTGAACTAGAACTGAAAGCACTTCCTACACATATGCATTCTTAGGAGATTTATCTACATTACCTGCTATAGTATCCTCAGAATTAACTGATATGCAAGAACAACAATTGTTGGAAACTTTGAGAAGATATAAGAAAGCTTTTGGATGAAAATTAGCTGATATTAAATGAATCAGTCCTTCAATTTGTTTGCATAGAATTTTATTGGAAGATCAACTTGAACTAAGAGCTGATCGTCAAAGGAGATTGAATCCTATGATGAAAGAAGACGTTAAGAAAGAGATTTTAAAATGGCTAGATGCTGGAATCATATATCCTATTTCAGACAGTGCTTGGGTGAGTCCAATTCACTGTGTTTCAAAGAAAGGAGTGATTGTAGCAACAAAGGAGAATAATGAATTAATTCTAATAAGAAAAATCACTAGATGACGGATCTACATAGATTATAGAAAATTAAATTGTCACTAGGAAGGATCATTTTCCTTCACACTTTTTGGCCCAGATGTTAGATAGGTTGGTTGGGCACAAATATTTTTGTTTTCTAAATAGATTTCAAATACCTATTGCTACAAAGGATCAAGAAAAAATAACATTTAATAGTCTTTATGGAACTTTTGCTTTTCTGCGAATGCCCTTTGGATTATGTAATACGTCTGTTACATTTCAAAGATGTATGATGTCATTTTTCAGTGATTTAATTGAAAAATGAATTGAAGTCTTTATGGACAAGTTTTTTGTATTTGGAACTTCATTTGAAATATGTTTAAATCATTTAGAGAAAGTTCTAGAACGATGTGAAAAGACTAATCTCGTATTAAACTGGGAAAAATATCAATTTATAGTTCTGGGAGGAATTGTGTTTGGGCATAAAATTTTAGAAAATAGCATGGAAGTAGATCATGTAAAAATTCAGGTTATATAAAACCTACCTCCACCTACTTCTCTAAGAGGAGTTAGGAGCTTTTTAGGACATGCTAGATTTTACAAGCGAGATATTAAAGATTTTTTAAAAATTACAAAGTCTTTATGCCAACTTCTAGAAAAAGATACAAAATTTGACTTTAACCAAGATTGTCTTAAAGCCTTTAAAACTTAAAAGAAAAAAATTGATCACTGATCCTATTATTGTTTCACCTGATTGTGAGAAAACTTTTAAATTAATGTGTGATGTAAGTGATTATGCAATTGCAGCTGTTTAAGGGCAAAAATATGACAAAATTTTTAAAGTTATATACTACACTAGTAAGACTCTTAACAATGCTCAAATTAACTACACAACCACTGAAACAAAGTTATTAGCTATTGTTTATGTTTTTGATAAGTTTAGGTCATATCTAATTGGAGCTAAATTTGTTGTGCATATTGATCAGTCGTCTATTAAATATTTAATGTAAAAGAAAGATGTGAAACCAAAACTAATTAGATGGGTACTTCTGATGCAAGAATATGATTTTGTGTAGTCGATAGGAAATTAACTGATAATCAAATTTTTGATCATCTGTCTAGACTAGAACAGGAAGAAACACTTGATTTACAAAAAGAAATTAATGAAATTTTTCCTGATGAACAACTTTATATTGCAAAAGGAAGAGAAATACCTTGGGATGTTGATATTGTGAATTATATTATTAGTGATATTTTACAATATGGAATGACAAAACAACGAGAAGAAATTCATTCACAATGCAAAATCGTATTTTTGGGATGACCCGTATCTATATAAACAATGCAAATATTTAGTGATGAGACGATGTGTGCCTTATAAAGAAATCCAGGAAATTATCCAAAAATATCATGATTCTAAATTTAGATGTCATTTTGGGAATGATAGAATTGTTCATAAAATTTTGTAATCGGGNCTCACTTAGGTCTTAAGGACTTAGTGGTAAACTTAAGTTGAAATCCACATGTTAAAAGAGGATTAGAAAAATAAAAATAATTAAACTCTTTTAAAACAACCAAGTCCAATTAGGACTAAAAATTTGGCTAAGTGTTCTCAATAACACTGATTTGCCCCTTTGACATGTCCAATAGGACTAAAAATTTGGCTAAGTGTTCTCAATAACACTAATTTGCCCCTTTTTAGGGTCTTCGCCCGACTAAAAATTTGGCTAAGTGTTCTCAATAACACTGATTTGCCCCTTTCAGGGTCTTCACCCACATAGTTACCTTATTCTTAGGATAATCAAGACATCAATATTCACTGAGCATCAGGATATTCATGATGAATTATTAAGTAACATAGTAAAGTTTAAATGAACCCAAGGCCTTCCCACAGACATTAAGAAGGTTGCACGGACCTGCTCCCTACTCTTAATCTGGTGAATACCTTAGGGATCTTTTAAACTTAATATATTTTACTTAATAATATTATCCTTAAGATTTAAGGACTCCCAAAATGCAACATAGAGTTAGGAAGGTTTCCAAAACTTTACTTTTCCAGCTTTATATACACAAATGCTCTGACATGCATTTTGAGTTTCAGGTGGTGGAACGAGAAGACTCGC
>JXCR01146924.1:487484-520268 GCA_002079205.1 Phalaenopsis hybrid cultivar | reverse complement strand
CTTAATAATATTATCCTTAAAATTTAAGGACTCCCAATACACAACATAGAGTTAGGAAGGTTTCCAAAACTTTACTTTTCCAGCTCTATATACATAAATGCTTTGACATGCATTTTGAGTTTCAGGTGGTGGAACGAGAAGACTCATCAGGTACACTTTTATATTTCTTGTACTTTTCTACTGCTTTTCTTTTATGCTTGAACCATACTTACTGCATAAAAAACACTTGCATGTTAAAAACAAAACAGAATCAAAACCAAAAACAAAATTTTAAACAAAAATACCTCACAACATTTCAAAATATAAGACAACTTAAAACTTAATCACAAACATCACAAAAAAATACAACTTCAACTAAATTCAAACATCTCTATTGGAAGATCGGGAACCCTCAGAGGAGGTAACCTACGGTTGCTAACGAGTTTTTTATCTCTATAGGATGATCGGGAATTCCTCGGAGGAGGTAACCTATGATTGCTAACGAGGCTTCCCTCTCTATTGGAAGATCGGGAACCCTCGGAGGAGGTAACCTACGGTTGCTAACGAGGTTTTCCGCTAAATTAAAATGTCCTTATTGGAAGATCGGGAACCCCTCGGAGGAGGTAACCTACGGTTGCTAACGAGGCTTCCCAACTATTAGATGATCGAGAATCCCTCGGAGGAGGTGACCTACGGTTGCTAACGAGGCTTCCCCCTGTCTCTATTGAAAGATCGGGAACCCCTCAGAGGAGGTAACCTACGGTTGCTAACGAGGTTTTCCACGGTCAAGATGAAATTATGGAACTCATTAAGTTGAGTTTAGTAAATTCATTTAGACTAAGTGATTCCAATAAAAAATAGTAGTACCGGGACGAAAATTATGGAACTCATTAAGTTGAGTTTAGTAAATTCATTTGGACTAAGTGATTCCAATAGATTATGGAACTCATTAAGTTGAGTTTAGTAAATTCATTTGGACTAAGTGATTTCAATAGAAAGTGGGAACCCCTCGGAGGAGGTAACCTACGGTTGCTAACGAGGTTTTCCATGGTCTAAATGAATCGAACCCCTCGGAGGAGGTAACCTACGGTTGCTAACGAGGCTTCCCACGGTCTAAATGAAATAATGGAACTCATTAAGTTAAGTTTAGTAAATTCATTTGGACTAAGTGATTCCAATAGAAAATATGGAACTCATTAAGTTGAGTTTAGTAAATTCATTTGGACTAAGTGATTCCAATAGAAAATAGTGGAACTCATTAAGTTGAGTTTAGTAAGTTCATTTGGACTAAGTGATTCCAATAGAAAATAGTGCTGACTCATTAAGTTGAGTTTAGTAAGTTCATTTGGACTAAGTGATTCCAATAGAAAATAGTGGCGCCGGGACGATGGAACCGTGGCTCATTAAGTTGAGTTTAATAAATTCATTTGGACTAAGTGATTCCAATAGAAAATAGTGGTGTCGGGATGATGGAACCGTGGGATCTTGACTGGTGTCGCTTTAATCAACTTTAATATGCGTATAATAAAATTTAAAGAACTTTAACCATAGAGTCACCTGATTTGACATTATAACCAAATGACTTAGAAAACTTGAACTCTGCTACAACGAGGAGCTTGAAGCTTACATGGTGGGCAACCTAGTCATCTTCAACAGCAAGAGGATCTACACTAATACATCCCTTCCTTAACTTTAAACAACAAAGCCATAGGATATCGAGATTGTTTTCCAAATGCAACATAAATCCTCAAACACATCTTTTAGGCAGTTGACAATCCTGTTGTACAATCTAAGCCCTAACTCACCTTAGGATTCCGAGGTTGTCATTCGTCAAGATCCTGTTGTACAATCTAAGCCCTAAACTTGCCTTAGGATTCTGAGGTTGTCGTTCGTCATGACTCGAGGTTGTTTGCCTAGTGCAACATAAATCCTCAAACACATATTTTTAGCTTTGTACAATCCTGTTGTACAATCTAAGCCCTAACTTGCCTTAGGATTCCGAGGTTGTCATTTGTTTGTACAATATCAAGGCATTTGTATAATCCTGACAATCTAAGCCCTAACTCGCCTTAGGATTCCGAGGTTGTCATTCGTCATGACCAATCCTCACATCTTCAAGGTTATTTGTGCTGATTGCTTCACACAAATGTAAATCCTAATAAACACCTCACATCTTCAAGGTTATTTGTGCTGATTGCTTCACACAAATGTAAATCCTAATAAAAAATTGTCTCACATCTTCAAGGTTATTTGTGCTGATTGCTTCACACAAATGTAAATCCTAATAAATCCTCACATCTTCAAGGTTATTTGTGCTGATTGCTTCACACAAATATAAATCCTAATAAATCCTTACATTTCAAGGTTATTTGTGCTGATTGCTTCACACAAATGTAAATCCTAATAAATAATAAAAAATTACAGGATGAAACATCAAAATGATTTCTCCTAAATTGAAACCAAATAATAGTNAATTCAAAAGTTAAACCTTTGAATTCAAAAGATGTGTCTCTTTGATCCAAGAGTCAAATCCCTTCAAATTAAGACATTCTAAAGTGTCTAGATGCATTAAATCTCTCCATGGGGTGTTTAGAACAAGTGTCCCTTTGAAAATTCATGCAAAATTCGTCTAGAACAACCATAATTTGAAAAATTCGCACCTAACGTATCATGCGCCAATCTGGTGCATCATGCGCCAGTTTGGCCCAAAATTGGCTGTTTTTGCTCCAAATTTTGCTCATTTTGTCATTTTTGCTCCAAATGCCTAAAAATGGTATACTTGCAGCAAAAACACAAAAATATATTTCTTTAAAGTGCAATATCACCAAAAATGGGCATAAAAAATGTACTTAAAACAGTATATTATTTTTGTGTATGAAACCACACCAAGCGTTCTGATGCCCGATCGCATAGCTTAAGACTTTAAAATTTTCTTAAGTCTCGAGTCAATTATCAGAGAGGATTATCCTCATAGGGGTGATAAAGCTCTACAAAGGGAATTAAGGAAGACGCCTTTAAGACTATAAGAGAATACTCCCCTACGAAGTGTAGATTAACTAAAAAAAAATCGGGTCCAGTCAAGTAAAACTTAGGATCACTTAAGAATAGACAACTAAGCAACTTATAAAAATCCCAAGTGACCGACTCAGACCAATGACGTTCGATCGCTTCACAGGTACAACAATAACTTTCAAATTAATATTTAAGACAAATTAATGTTGTAAATAAATAAAAATGTTACAAAATATATTAGTTCACCAAATAAAGATGACTGAAAGGCAATATTGCATTCTTGTATTCATTTATCACAAAACTATCATGTGTATCTTTTTTATTACATGTAAACAAGGAAGAGAATCTGAATCTAAGGATCCTTTGGCCGAGTGTTTTAAGATTCTTTGTCCTCTAAATTGTTGCCATCAGATTCATTTCATTGTTCAAATGTAGAGGGAGCATAAACAAGCTTTTTAAACTCATTAATATCAAAATATTTGGGGTCAACCATCCCCACTCTCAAAAATTCATCAATTGCTATTTCTTAACCCTCTTCCAAGTATTCAACTTACATATTAATGAGTTCTTCAGTAGTCTTCATAGTGGATACAAACTTGGTTAAATAAACATTCTCCTCCTATACCACAAATATCCACTCAGTCGCTATCTCCAGTTCTACTTACGCGTCCTTCAGCTCAGCTTCTGCCTTAACTGCCCTTATTGGCGTCAGATCCATCTGCTCTTGGTATCTTCTGGCCTTCACCTCAGATTTTACAGCTCTCTTTCTCATGGTCAGGTAGAGTGAGGTCAAATGATGGTTCGAAGCATAATGGAGAAGTTAGAAATGGTTGATTAATTAACATAATTTGACTGGGTGGATGCTATATAGGTGTTTATCTAGGCTAGCTGACCTTATATTAACGATGATGGAAGCATACCTGGTTGACTTAGAGTTTAGTGGGAACCTATCCCTTTCAATATTTATCAGGCCAAGGCTAGAATCTGAATTCATGTAGACCTCCAGTCGCTTCTTCTAAAATAATATTCAACGGTCCTGACCACTTTTCTTATTCCTTGAAAACGTAGGGAGGAAGGAATCATACTTGGAAGCTACTGCCTTGCCTTTCCGCCTGCACTCTGATTTCTCAGCGAACCCAAGGCTCCAATATGAAATTTCCTCCGAATCCTTCTCCTCGGTTGGTTCGATCGGAGCCAAGGTAGACTGAAGAAATTGTCGACTTGCCTTGCCTATTTTTGTCAGAGAAATGAAACTCGAAGTCGACAGGCAAGAGACCTTTTGTGTGGAAGGGCACTTCGATGACTCCCTAATATCCTACCGAAAGGAGGAAGATGTTGACTCATCTTGACGGCGATCTCTTACATCACCTAAATTCACCATAACACGAATGAACATAGTTTGTGTTCATGTTTGATTCATTTAAAAATTAAGTGTGTTTGAAATAGTCTTGAGTTCAAAATTGTTCGTGAAGTTAATGTTCGTGTTTTATTCGATTTGTTTGAAATATTTGAATTGTTCAATTTATTCAAATTGTTTGAACTGCTCAAAATCTTTTAAATTTGTTTGTATCGTTTGAATTATTAAAATGATAATAAATTTATTATAAAATTTCAAATTACAAAAAATAAATAAATAACATTTCTCTAATAAAAAATATTATTTCTTCAACTATATTATTATAAATTATTAAAAACAAGTTATAAATAAAATATATATTTAAAGTTTCAAACTCAAATTCTTTAAAAAAAACTGTAAATCATTAGTATAATTTATAGAATTTATTTTTTAAAATATGAGAAATTTTTAGAGTATATAGTTATTTTTGAAATATGATAATTTTTTTATATATTTTTTTTAAATTATTTTTTAATTCGAACTATAATGATTCGAACACGATCAAACATATGAATGTTCGTGTTCGATTCGTTTATAAACCGAACAAAAAAAAAGTTGTTCAGGTTCATCTCATTTGCTTATTGAACGAATCAAACATGTAATCTCTGGTTAGCCAAAAATGAATTGTTCGCAAACAACGAACTTTTTTGATAGCATTGAACGAATCAAACATGTAATCTCTGGTTAGCCAAAAATGAATTGTTCGCAAACAACGAACTTTTTTGATAGCCCAAAGAGTAGGTTTTCATTTGATTAGAATCAACTCACTGGTAACCTTATTTTAAATAACTATTGTGGTTTTGAAAATTGAATGTATTAGGTTTGAACTTTGAACGACACCCCCATCCGATCCTCTTCCTTTGTTCCTCGTATGTCCTTCGTAGAGGAGAGCCATCTACTCTATTTCTTTTCCTCAGCTTCTTCTTTGTGAGTCGGGTAGCTTTATCTAGTTGCCTCTTCTCTTCTGCCTCATCAAAGGTGGTCCACAGCTCCGGTGTCATGGGGTCATACTTAATTGGGTTCAACACCCAATTGATTATCATGGGGTCCGTATACTGTACCAGCAAAAATTGCTTGCCGAAAACAATCAATTTGAGTGATTTAACTCGAGGCAAGATTCCCTTCTTTTTCTTGTGTGGGCCTCCAATCAGTCCAATATCAATGCCCCAATCCTTGCAACTGACTTCTAAGAACTTAAGCTTCCATTCTTTAATATTATTCTCCATGTAGATCAGGCGAAAACTTTCGAGTGGAGCCAAAGATGACGCACCCATCTAGTTCCACCCTAAAGGTGAACATGTAAGAGAATGACTCACTGGACCATGAGACCTCCATCCGACACAAACAAATCACAAAGGTCACGACCGCCACAATAGAATTCAATTTAATTTGGGTTGAGATCTCCAAACTGTTTGAAGATCGACCTGCGCTTTGTGCAAAAAGGCAGCTGAAGCACCCATCAGAACTGGTCTCGATAGAAAATGAGATCATTCCTGAGATAGTCAGTAGCTTGGACCTCCACATCAACCAAGAGTAGCACGACAAGTGTGGCATATGCACAAGTGTCTTCTAACAGCTTGATGTCAAAATCTGTTGGGATTGATCGCTCGGTCGGCCTCACTTAACCAAATAATTAGGAAGAAAACTTGAAGGCTAAGAGGTTCTGAGAAAAGCTGAACTAAGGGAGGAGAAAGTTAAAAGTATTTGATACACCTAAAATATATAGTGTTTTTAGACACATTTTTATACTTATTTTTTTAGATATTGCGCTTTAATGGAAGATATTTGTGTGTTTTTCTTTCAGGTGCAAGTAAAAATGTGAAAAATGCTAAAAGGAATAAATTTGGAGCAAAAATGTGAAAATAAAGCAAAAGTTTTTGGGCGCCTAAGCTCCAGATTTGGCGCTTAAGCGCCACTAAAACAGAGAAGGCCGAGCCTAAGCGCCAGAGGCCCCACGCTTAAGCGCCAGAGGCCCCACGCTTAAGCGTCAGAGGCAGGTATGTGACGGTTTACTTCATTTTGCCGAATTTTGAAGGGACATTTGAGGCATCTATTGGCTAAAGAGGGTGGTTATGTCCAGTAGAAACGAAAATATGGTTAGAAGGCTTATGAAAGGAGGCATCTTTTGGAGAATACATCAAATTGGGACACATTTTGAAGAGTTATCAAGGCACCTCTTGGTGATTTATAAAAGAAGGAAGTTGAGACTTTTTGAATGGTGCTTGAAAGTCTTGGAAAGGGGGAGTTCTGAGAAGAGTTAGAGATATTTTCGGAGCGGTTTTTCAGGCACCACAAATTTACTTTATCCTTTTTATTTTTAGTTTTATTTAGAGAGTAAGAGTGTTGTAAAAGCGAAGAGATTCAAAGGAACTTTAAGAGTTTGGTGGATGATTTGAGATAAGTTTTTACCTTTTGTTTTTAAACTACTTTTGGTTTTAATCGAAACTTCTTGTTGGTTTAACAATGATTTCTAATTTTAAACTAAAGTGTGGTTTTATTTTCTACATGGACTCTGAGTAGTTTTCTTCATCTTTCTCCTTAAAATGATAAGTAATTAAAGTGTTGGATGGAAGTTGTGGAGAGCATTGATTTTTAAAGTTGAAAGAAGTTGTGATGATTTAAATCCATGTACTTCATTTACTTCTTGATTTGACATATCCAGATGTTAAAATTTGTTGTGAGAACATGCAAGGACCGGGTTGGTATTGTCTCAATTAACAATTGGAAAGAATCGCATGAGATTATATGAATAAGTATGTAATTCATATGATTTAGTGCAAATAAATAGGAAAATAATCTTTGAAGGGTGTATAGTTAGAGGACTTTAAAATGACAAATTTATTGTTTTAGGTCCTGATACGAGATGTTAGCCCCAGGTGGAGGGAATTGAGGGAACTTTAAAGTGAGAGCTAATATCTTCCTTGCCTAGCCGGTCTTCAGAACTATTCAAACTTTAAATTAGTCAATGTTCTTTATAGCAACTCTAGTAAGGGTAAAGAATATTATTGCTCATGTTTGACACAACACAATTTACATACTTCAAGAACATAATTCTTATACTTATTACTGACTCATGCTAAGAAGAGATATTTTCATTTCAAGTGTTTTTCTTTTACATAAACTCAAGTTATCCTTAGAAATTTTATTGTTTTGTCAAAATATCAAAAATATAAAAAAGAATTGAATTTTAACAACTGTGAAAATATTTATAATTTGAATAATTGTCTTTTTAAAATAGAAGGTTTGTTGATAAATAGTGCATATTGCTTATTTTCCCTGTGGGTTCGATATCCAGGTCTTAATAAAAAAGTCTTATATTACTTGATAACAATACGTATACTTGCGTAGTAACATAATATATATATATAAATTAAAAAGTTAAATTCTTATTTTCTCCAGGATCAAGTTTTTTATTCTGTTGTAAAGTAAGGAAAAATAAATGAAAAATATCATCAAAGACATTGTTATAATGTTGCATATAAACAGTCAGGATAAAGTTTTTGGCATTGTTGACTGGAAAAAATTCAAAAATTTATTGAAAGCAAAATTTGTATTTTTAAAAAGTCTTATTTAAACTTTAAAAGTTATTGTAGGAATATCTTATTATAGTGTTTTATTTTATGTTAGTGTATGCTTAGTTCAAGTTTTGAAGGACTAGTGCCCTACGGTTATTTTATGTAGTATTCAAAAACCTGCTGTAGTTGTTAATTCATTTGAACTTAGACTTGTTATTATCCAAATGGTATCAAATAATCAGCTTGGGGGATCACCAACTGAAGATCTAAATTTACATCTTGTCAATTTTCAAGAATTGTGCGCTACATTTAAATACGATGGTGTATTAGATGATGTCATAAGACTTAGGTTATTTCCTTTCTCACCAAGGGATAAAGCTAAGACATGTTTGAATTCGTTAAAACCTGGATCTATAATTCCTTGCTAAATATTTTTCACCATAAAAAACTGTGAAGCTTAGAAATGATATTACATCTTTTAATCAGTTTGAAGAAGAATCTATTTATGAAGCATGAGAACGATTTTAAAAACTCTTAAGAAGGTGTCCACACCATGCTATACCAGATTGGCTAATAATTCAAAATTTTTATAATGGATTAGTTGGGTCTCTTAGATCTATTATCGATGCCGCTGCTGGTGGTTTGTTGATGTCAAAACCATTCATGATGCTTATGCTTTACTTGAAGAAATGACTACCAATAATTTTTAATGGCCTTCTGAGATGTTAAATCCTAAGAAAGTAGCCAATATTCATGAATCTGATGCATTTACTATGTTAGCAAATCAAGTTGATGCAATTTCAAGGAAGTCCCCTAAGAAAGTAGCCAATTTCATGAATCTGATGCATTTACTATGTTAGCAAATCAAGTTGCTGCAATTTTAAGGAAGTTAAATCATGAAACTAATGCATTTACTATGTTAGCAAATCAAGTTGCTGCAATTTCAAGGAAGTTAGGCCCTAATAATTTTCAATGGCCTTCTGAGAGGGTAAATCCTAAGAAAGTAGCCAACATTCATGAATTATGCTTTAATTGAAGAGATGGCTACCAATAATTTTCAATGGCCTTCTGAGAAGGTGAATCCAAAGAAAGTAGCCAATATTCATGAAACTGATGCATTTACTATGTTAGCAAATCAAGTTGCTGCAATTTCAAGGAAGTTAGACCAATTTGTAATGAATTTTTCTCAACCTCTTGCTATGATTGAAGAGAATTTATTAGGACAAATTCTCAAGAATCATTAGAAACTTTGAATTCCATAAGTAACAAGTAGAATAATCCATATTCAAATTATTATAACCCAGGTTGGAAGAACCATCCAAACTTTAATTGGAATAATACTACGGGTGGTAATAATCAGCAATGGGGGAACAATCAAGGAAACCCATTGGGAAACTAGAATAACCAATGGAATAATAATTATAGATCTACTTATTCTCATGGTTTCAACCGTAATACACAATTTAACGAGAAGAAGTTGTCTATAGAAGAAGTGATGTTACTGTCGGCATAATTTTTGGTTGAGGAGTTGCCCGTTGGAAGCTGTCGGCCACCGGAATCGAAATCCTGTCGCCCGCTTCGGAAAGATGTTTAATTTACATATGTATATATATTTTAGAAAAATATGAAATCAAACTGATCATATATTTTTCATAGTTTAAATGAAAGAGAACTATACCTCAAACCATGTATCTATCCTGAAAGATAAACACAAGACTTGAGGGTGAGGCTCGATCAAATAAACTAAGAAATATATGACATCTGTTTGGTCTGCGAAACCATTTAATCTGCCGACAAGTTCCCTTATTTAATATGAAGAATTAAATAAGATTTATATTAAGCTAGGTTTGGATGAGCTTCC
The DNA here is from genome assembly GCA_002079205.1 of Phalaenopsis hybrid cultivar. NCBI lineage: Eukaryota > Viridiplantae > Streptophyta > Magnoliopsida > Asparagales > Orchidaceae > Phalaenopsis > Phalaenopsis hybrid cultivar. Next base: position 510,505 of record JXCR01146924.1, on the reverse strand, counting down.
TATAATGGCAAGCCCTTATAGTTAATTATATCTTAAATGACCAAAGTCACTCAAGAAAACTCTTGATAAAAATTAGGGAATATTATCTTCAAGGAGTTCAAAAGGATATGACTTCTCAACGAAATGGGACTAAGAGGTGTGAAAGGGGAATGTCTCATTTTGAAATATTTTATTGTAGAATCCAAAGGAGGAAGAACTACGGGATGTCACAGATCTGAAGGAGAACCTCAGTGACTTTCCAGTCTATCATATTGTTTGGCTTCAGTTTTGAGGAGAAATTATTTGAGTGTTTCATCCTATCAATTTTATTTATTTTAGAACTTACATCTATGTGAAACGATCACACAAATGACCTAGAAAAATATGAGGATTTAGGTCATGACGAACGACAACCTCAGAATACTAAGATGAGTTAGGGCTTATATTGTACAACAAAGCCATACAAAGGCTTAATGAAAAGGTTGAGGATTTATGACGCACTAGGCGAACGACCTCAAAATTCTATGGCTTGTTGTTTAATTCTAAGGAATTGTTTAGCTGGTGTTGACATGTTCTGCTGTTGAAGATGGTCGTGTTGCCCACAATGATAGCTCCAAGCTCCTTTTCGTGGCGAGTTCAAATTTTCTAAGGTGTCAAGTCATGATGTCAAATCAAATGGCCCTATAATTATGGTCTTTAAAATATTATGAGGCATATTAAAGTTGATTAGAGTGACACCGGTTAGGATCCTACGGTTCTCTCATTCTGGTACCACTATTTTCTATTGGATTTACTAAACTCAACTTGATGAGTTCCATACTTACATTTAGACCGTCAGAAGCCACGTTAGCAACCATAGGTTACCTCCTCCGGGAGCTTCCCGATCATCTGATAGAGACATCTTAATTTAGTTGTAATTGTGATTTTGTGATATTTGTGATTAAATTTTGAGTTGTCTTATATTTTGAATGTTGTGGTGGTTAATTTTATCTTGGTTGATTTTAGTTTTGGTTTTGGTTTTGGGTTTTGCGACTATCATAGTTGTTCTGGTTTCAATGTAGGGTGACATTGTTGTTTAACATGCAAGTTTGTGTTTTTGTTCATATATGCAGGCGAGTAAGCATAGCAACGTACTGGAAAGTGAAATACGGGAAACTAGAAATGCAGGTAAAATAAATTACAATAAAAGCGTACCTGGATGGTCTTCCCATCATCTTCAACTGAAACTCAAAATGCATGCAAGAGTATTTATATATATTAAAAGCATTTTATGTAAAGCGGGGAAATAAGGTTCTGGTGATCTACCAAATCCTAAATCATACCTTGGTGAGCCCTCATTAATTCGATTAAGGATGATTTTGTTAAGCAAAACATACTAAGTTTAGTAGACCTTCGTGGTATCCAAAAGGTCAAGAGAAAGAAGCAGATCCATGCTTCCTTCTCACCAACTGGTGAAAGTCTCGAGCTCATTTAAAATTATTATGTTGCTTAATAATTTATCCTTTGAATACCTCCACTGGTCAGTGAACATTGACATTTCAATTATCCCTAAGAGTACGGTGATTATCATTTGTCATTTAATTTGAGAATTATATGGGTGAAGACCCTTAAAGGGGCAAGTTAATGTTATTAAAACACTTAGCCAATTTTAGTTTTAAATTGGGCTTGTATGTGTTTTAAAGGTGTTCAATTTCTAGTTACATTCACTTTTCTAATCCTCATTTAACTAAATTTGATTTAGCCTTGGTCACTACTAAGCCCTTAAGACCTTGGTGGATATATTAGTAATTTTTGAAAGAAATTGAATTTTGAGTGATAATAATTCATTATCAAAACATTTGAATGTCATTTGAACACCAAATAGGGGTATTAAATTAGTGAGTTATTAACATCCAAAATCATACCCATAAGTCTAAGATCATTTAATTTAATAGTCTTAAAAATTATAATAATTTAGGAAATTGCAAATTTATTCTTTAATTAAGAAAAATGAGATTAGTTTCTACCAATTAATTCCTTATGTTTCAATCATCTGTAACATGTTAATTAAGATCAAAGATTGCCCATTTCCTCTTCTTGACTTAAGCCTAAATGTTAATTAAGACTAAATCTCCAAAATTATACATTTGCCCCTGAGGCTCTTTCACTTCATAATTCATCAAATTTAATTTAAATAATTTTGGAATTTTTATCCTAACTCACTCATGGGTTAATTAATACATTAGAGCAGAAAATGTGATTTTTCAAAATTTAATTTAATTTATATAATTATTTACATGCAAAAATAGGATTTTTCAAAGAAAATTCAATAACTTGACCAAGGAAAAGCCTAATCACTTGAAAATTTTATTATAGGTAGACTTAGACTAGATAACCACTTGGACAAAATTTCATGATTTTTTTAATTTTATTTGAATTATTAGAATTAGTTTAATGTCTGGAGTATTAATTAATTATAAAATATTTTAAATGTGAAAAATTAAGTTTTATATTTTCATAATTCTCCCCAAAGTCAAAGAATGAAGATAAACAAATTTACATTTTTCTGATTTTTTGTTGAATTGTTAGAATTATTTTAGTGAGAAATTAAGGAAAATCCATTTTTAGCTATTAAAAATTAGTTTTGAGCTTTAAAATTCAATATTTTCACTTAGAAAATTAGGAAAAATATTCTAATTTCTCCTAAGGGCTTAGAAAAAAATTTAGAATATTTCCATGAATTTATTAATTTTGTGATTTTTATTAATTTTTCATTATTTAAATATTTAAAATATGCTTAAAAATGAAAATTTTACTTTAATTACAATTTTATTTTTAGAAAATTTCTTTAATCATAGAGAACTCCCAAAAACCAATTTTATAACTTTTTTAGTTATATTTTAATTATTATGATTATTTTAAGTGGTAAAATAGGCCTTTAACATAGAAAATTAAATTAGGTTATCCAATGAACTCCAAATATTTTAAAATTTTTATGGGGAGTCCTCTGAACTTTAAATTATAGTGAAGAATTAAAATCAAGTCATTCAAATATTTATTTTTCCCAAATTAATTTCGTTTGTGTTTTAGGGTTTTGTGAAAATTAGGTGTGTTCTTAATGACTTAGCTCATGACAAATTTTCCTAAGGTTCTCTGGTCACAGTGAACCTACTAAAATTTTCTTAGATTTTTCTAAGCAACATGCTAATTATTAAGATTAATCTATGCAAATAATATACATAAACTTGAAAAATAATATCTCCTCATAGGGGTCTCCTCTAATTTTGAAAAAATCAGGGAAGATTCCCCATAACAGAGGCTACAAATGACCCAAATAACATGTCATGGTGAAATATTTGAATGCATGGAGTATCAAAATATTCAAAAAAGTATTTAATTAATTAAAAATAAAATATGCATCAAATAAATCTCAAACCATTTCCACATTGTTCTCCTATCTTCACTGAGCTCTATGATATTTTTCTTTTATTTTTTTGATTTTTCTACACCAAGATATGAATTTTGAAGTTGGGGGGTATTTTCTGAATTAATTAAATCCTATTTTTCTACTTATACTCTGTTGGACGCCGCCTTCCGAGTCAGCGCTGACTGGGCCTGCACTTTATGTACCGAAGCGCTGTCCAACTTCATCCCACCCGTCCATTTGATACACACGCCATCCAAAGGTCGTGAGGCTTTGTCCCTGTCTGGTTAATCCCGAGAGCCATCCACCTTCTAAGCTTAAGAACTCGAGCTACACTTAACCAAATTGACTTGGATTTGTTTCTAAAGACTCATCTAGCCTAGACGAAGCTATTTATATGGCTAACATGGCATGAAATTAGATCTATGCAAGTGTAGAATCAAAACAAGCTCGGGACAGCGGGGAGGTTTATGTCTTTGCTCTCAGAAGGGAAGCTTCAATCAGAGGTGCTCGGCACGTTTGTGGAGATCTAAGGAGGCTAGGGATTAAACTTATTTTTGTGGTGAAATGTCTAGACCCAAATCCGATCAAGACTGAATTTGGGAGTTGATCAATGTCTAGAGTAGAGGCTCTCTATGAGGGGGCTTTGATGGGGTTTCTTCTTCTCTCACTGCGGTGAAAGTTTTGGCAAGTTTAATTTGATTTTGGTTCAGTGTGGAGTTGTGGTAGAAAGTGTCCTATTTCCGGCAAGGATTTGAGCTATGAAATTGAGCTCCGACAACGGAAATTAGGGTTGGGAAGTGCTTAGGTTGCACCAAGGAGGTCTCAAGGAGGTTGTGGGAGCAATTGAGAAGGGTCTCCTTGAGAAAATTTCAGCACCCAAACTTTGGCTGTGAAGACCCCATTTTATAGCCATGGCCGGAGAGGGGAGCTCAGGGCCTGGCTTTAGGTGCAAAAGCATGCTGAGGTGGTGAGCTAAGCAGCGCAATTGGCCAATGGGAGTGGGACAGCTCAGATGGTCAATTGGGCGAGGGTTTAAGAATGGTGGCTCTTGATTTTGAGGTGCTCCGGTGACTAGGTCGGCCAGTAATGGCAGGGGAGGTGCTTAGGTGGCTCAGGAACCTCAGAGGAATCTGTCACAACAATTAATTTGAGCTAGCGATAGGTTTTGGCAATGATATCTTTGGCTTAAGCAATTTACGAAACAAATCCCTTGATTTATGGGACCTTTGGTCCATGGCTCATCTAGGGTGGGTTAAGTGGGTCTAGCTTGGTTGCTAGGACCCAAAAGTTGGCTGTAGAAGTCTTGCCTTGGTCAATTTGACATGGCTAGGTTAATTTTGGCGAATGGGTTCAATGTGGGTCTAAATGGCCAAAGGTTGGGTTTGGGTTAAACTAGCCATGACTTCAAGCCCAATTAATTGATCAATATTGTGTAGATGATTGTAATGAAGATTTTTGGTGAAGGTTTGAAATGATTTTGAGTTCAATTGGGGGTTCAGTTTGAACGATGTTGAGATTTTGATCAATTTGGGTATGTTGGGCTAGACTTGGGTCTAGGTTGGGCTAATTCCAAATTGATTGTTTAAAATGGTCTATAGGAACATTATGAATAGTTTTCAACATAAATTGGGTGTCAATTTTGGGGTTAGGGCAATCAATTTGGTGGAATTTGAGGACAGCCAATTTAGGGCAAATTTGGGGACTTCTGGACTTGGGTTAAAATTCAATGCAATTGAGGCTTCAAAAAGGCCAATTGAAGACAATTTGGTGGGATTAAGTCATAGGGCCAAAATTGGGGGCTTGACTTAGATCAAAATTGGGCTCAAATAATGTGCCAATTAAGCTTAGATTTGATTTAGTTTGTTCATATGAAAGGTGAATTTGAGTTTAGAATTGAAATTGAGGGAAATTTGGGCCATATTGATGGACATTTGAGGTAAATTTGGGAGAGTTGGGCCTTTAAAGACAATTTGGTGGTTTTGGTCAAAATGATCAAACTCTTCAAATTGGTTTTAGAAACATTTGATTTTGGAGGTTTTGGGAAAGTTTGGGGTGCCAAGGGTATTTTTGTAATTTTGGTAATTTTGGTGGGTATTTTGGTAAATTTGGAAATTTTGAGTGGTTTTGGGTAATTTGGGTATCTTCAAGTGGTTTGAAATGATTTTTGAACAAATTTGAATATTTTGGGTGAATTTGAAGATTTTGACCAAATTTAGGATTTCAAGGGTATTTAGGTAATTTGGGGGCAAAAGACCAATCTTAACTTAGATCGAAATTGGGCTCAAAGCATGGGCCAATTAAGCTTATATTTGATTTAGGTTGGTCATATGAAAGGTGAATTTGAGTTTAGAATTGAAATTGAGGGAAATTTGAGCCAAATTGATGGATATTTGAGGTAAATTTGGGAGCTTGGACCTTTAAAGGCAATTTGGGGGTTTTGGTCAAAATGATCAAAATTTTTAAATTGGGTTCAACTGGGGAGTCCAAATTGGTTTTAGAAACATTTGGAGTATTTTGGAGGTTTTGGGAAAGTTTGGGGTGCCAAGGGTATTTTTGTAATTTTGGCAAATTTTGGAGGTTTTGGGAAAGTTTGGGGTGCCAAGGGTATTTTTGTAATTTTGGCAATTTGGGTTGGAGGTTTTGGGAAAGTTTGGGGTGCCAAGGGTATTTTTGTAATTTTGGCAATTTTGGGGATATTTTGGTAAATTTGGCAATTTTGGGTAATTTGGGTATCTTAAAATGGTTTGAAATGATTTTTGAACAAATTTGAATATCTTGGGTGTATTGGAGGATTTTGACCAAATTTAGACTTTCAAGGGCATTTAGGTAATTTAGGGTAATTTGGGGGAATTTGGGGGCAAAATGCCAAGTTGGACATTTTGGTAGAATTGGGGTACCAATCACTCTATATGAACTATGGACAAATGAAATCCACATTTGGGTCCTCTATGCACTGATCTTAGCTAAACCCTAGCTTAGGGCTAGTGGGTTTAGGGGACTATCTACATGAGTCTCCCAAAGGATCAAGGGATGAAAGTCAAGAAATTTTAGGTTTAAGGTTGTGAGTGATTGTGGATGAGAGTGAGTGTAAGTGAGTGAACTAACTCCAGAACAAAATCTAATGTCAAACATAAGGTCAAGCAATCCTATGGGAACTCTCCTTAAGCTCCCTCATAATGACCCCACCTACTAAGTGCTAGAGGTTATGACCAATATGTAGAGCTTTAAGTTGAGCAAAAGGGAGTTTAGAATTTCTAATGGTGAGGGTTCTTTTTCTAGTTCTCTAGGAATAGTCAACAGGAAAGTCTTATGGCTAGACCCTAGGCTACTATAGAGGAAAAACTAAACCTCAAATTAAAGTGAGGTCAACAGTTACAAATGGGAAATCCGTTACGAAGTCAAGGAGCTACAATTAAAAATTTTGAGAATCAACTTGGACAAATCACAAATTCATTAAGTAATAGATCCCAAGGAACACTTTCTAGTAATACTGAAATAAATTTGAAAGACTAGAATAAAAAGTAAGTAAAAGCCGTTCAACTTAGAAGCGAAAGAGAGTTGGAAGGTAGGGTTCAAAAAGAAACTGAAGTAGAGAGAGAAGAAATTGAAGAATCAAAAGAGCACGCTCCAAAAGATTCTGAAAGACCTATTTCTCCACTTAAAGTTAACTTAAAAAAAACTCCCACCTCCATTTCCTCAGAGACTTCGTCAACAGAAGTTGGATAAGCAGTTTTCAAAATTTTTGAAAATTTTTAAGAAGCTTATAATTAATATTCCATTTGCTGAAGCCTTAAAACTAATGCTAAGCTATGTAAAGTTTATGAAGGAAATTCTCAACAGGAAAATAAAGTTTGAAGATAATGAGACTGATGCACTTAGTGAGTAGTGTAGTGCAATTATTCAGAAGAAGCTTCCTAAAAAGCTTAAAGATCTTGGTAGCTTTACAATTCCATGTGTGATAGGAGAAAGATTTTATGGGAAAGGTTTATGTGATTTAGGTGCAAGCATTAACTTTATGTTATTATCAATATTCAAAAGATTGAGATTATGATAAATAACCCCTACTACTGTAACTCTGCAGTTAATAGATCGTTCAATAACTTTCCTTAAAGGAGTTATAGAAGATGTCCTAGTGAAAGTGGATCAATTTGTCTTTCCTATTGATTTCATTGTGTTGGATATGGAGGAAGATAAAGAGATACCTATCATTTTGGGGAGACCTTTCCTAGCCATAGGAAGAGCAATGATAGATGTGCAGAAAGGGGAATTAACAATGCACGTCAATGATCAAACTGTTACTTTTAACATTTCAAGATCAAAGAAATATTCTGCAAAAGGTAAAGATGATGAATGTTATAGAATGGATGTTATAAGATATCTGAGTGAATGTCATTTCAAAACTAATTATGAAGAAAAATCTGAAGTAAAAGATTTGGAACATGAGCAAGAAGAGGAATTAGATCAATGTGAAGATCTTGTTAAGGAAGATTCAAACTATGTTCGAGAAAGTTTTGAAATTTTGGATACGATAGAAAAAGATAAATCATTTTGTCCATCAGCAGAAAAACCCCCAGAACTTGCAATGAAGTTACTTCTTAATCACTTAAAATATGCCTTTTTAGGAGATTCCTCTACTTTACCAGTTATAATTTCCTTAAAGTTAATGATGAAAGAAGTAGAAAGGTTGATGAACTTTCTGAAAAATTTTAAGAAGACCTTTGAATGGATAATTGCTGATATTAAAGGAATCAGTCCTTCAATTTGTATGCATATAATTCATATGGAAGAGAACTACAAACCCAAGGTTGATCCTCAAAGGAGATTGAATCCTATTATGAAATAAGTAGTAAAGAAAGAAATTTTAAAGTGGTTAGATGCTGGAATTATCTACCCTCATTCAGATAGTGCATTGGTTAGTCCAATTCACTGCATTCCAAAGAATGGAGGAGTAATTGTGACTGTGAATGAACATGATGAGTTAATATCTAGCGAACATGCATTGATTATAAAAAATTAAATATTATCACTAGGAAAGATCATTTTCTATTACCCTTTCCGAATCAAATGCTAAATAGACTAGTTGGGCATAAATACTTTTATTTTCTGGAAGGATATACCAGTTATCACCAAATACAAATAACTCTTGAGGATCAAAAGAAAACAATTTTTACCAGTCCGTATGGTACATTTGCTTTTAGAAGAATGCCCTTTGGTTTATAGTAATGCCCCTACTACATTTCAAAGATGTATGATGGCAATTTTTTGTGATTTAATTGAAAAAGGGATTGAAGTATTTACGGATGTTTTTTCAGTGTTTGAAACTTCATTTGACTCGTGTCTATAACATTTATCAAAAATTCTTAAGCACTGTGAAGAAACAAATTTAGTCCTTAATTGGGAAAAAATGTAAATTGATGGTAGTATGAGGAATTGTATTAGGACATAAAATATCAAAAAAATGGTATGGAAGTAAATCCTGCTAAAATTCAAGTGATCGCTAATTTACCTATCCAACAAGTGTAAGGGAAATTGGGAGTTTTTTAAGACATGATGGTTTCTACAGGCAATATATTAAAGACTTTTCAAAAATTTCTAAGTCTTTATATCATTTACTGAAGAAAGATGCAATTTTTAATTTTGATGAAGAGTGCCTAAAAGCTTTTGAGTTATTAAAAGACTAACTAGTCACCGCACCAATTATAGTTTCACCAGATTGGGGAAAAATTTTGAATTGATGTGTGATGCTAGTGATTATGCTATTGAAGCTGTTTTAGGAGAAATATATGATAAAATTTTGAAAGTAATTTACTATGCTAGTAAAACCCTTAATGAAACTCAAATTAATTATACAACAACTGAAAAAGAGTTATTAGCAATAGTTTATGCCTTTGATAAATTTAGATCATATTTAATTGGGACTCATTATGTAGTGCATACAAATCATTCTACTATTAAGCACTTAATGAAAAAGAAGGATTCTAAACCAAGACTTATAAGATGGATTCTTCTTTTGAAAGAATTTGACTTTGAGATAGTAGATAAGAAGGGAACTGAAAATCAAACTGCTGATCATTTGTCCTGGCTTAAGTTAGAAAAACCACTCTATTTTAAAAAAAAAATTAATGAACATTTTTCAGATGAAAAATTATTCAATATTAATGAGTGGCGTGTTTCGTGGTATGCTGACATTGTGAACTTTCTTGTTAGTGATATTATAACCTATGGAATGACATACCAACAGAAGAAGAAATTTATTTTCAAAGCTAAGACTTGTTTTTGGGATGACCCATTTTTATATAAATAAGGAAAGGATCTTATTATTCAAAGATGTGTACTTTTAGAAGAGACTTATAAAATTATCCAAAAATGTCATAATTCTGATTTTGGGGGACATTTTGGTGTTGAAAAAACAACATACAAAATTTTATAATCTGGATTCTATTAGTTTACTATCTTAGAGATGTTAAATGCTTATATTAAACCTTGTGATAAGATGTCAAAGAGTAGGCAATATTTTTAGAAGAAATGAGATGCCCCTCAATTATATGCTAGACTGTCAAAGAGTAGGCAATATTTCTAGAAGAAATGAGATGCCCCTCAATTATATGCTAGAAGTAAGTTAAAATTGGCCTACAATTTTTAGAGATGTTAATGCTTATATAAAAACTTGTGATAGATGTCAACTATTGGCCTACAATTTTTAGAGATGTTAATGTTTATATCAAAACTTATGATAGATGTCAAAGTGTAGGCAATATTTCTAGAAGAAATGAGATGTCCCTCAATTATATGCTAGAAGTTGAAATATTTGATGTTTGAGGATTAGATTTCATGGGACCATTTATACCATTTTTTAAAAATTTATACATATTGTTAGTAGTGGACTATGTATCCAAATGGATAGAAGCTGTTGCTTTATCTCATGTGATGCTCAAAGTGTTGCAAAATTTTTGAAAACGAACATATTTTGTAGATTTGGGATGCCGAGAATTATCATAACTGATGAGGGAAGTCATTTAAGAAATGTCATAATGGAGAAACTATTAAAGAAATATCATATAAATCATAAACTTGCTACTGTTAATCGTCCTCAGACAAGTGGTTTGGCTGAATTATCCAATCGATAAATTAAAAGAATTATGGAAAATTTTGTGAATCCAACGAAAATGGATTGGTTGGTCAAACTTGACTATGCTTTGTGGGCTTATAGGACTGCATACAAAACTCCTATAGGAATGTCCCAATGTAGATTAATATTTGGGAAAACTTTTCACTTACCAGTTGAACTTGAGCAGAAAGCATAGTAGGAGACTCATATTTGGGAAAGCTTATCACTTACCAGTTGAACTTGAGCATAAAGCATATTGGACATAGGCTAATATTTGGGAAACTTGTCACTTACCAGTTGAACTTGAGCATAAGGCATATGGGCAATTAAAGAGTTCATTTATAATTTGAAAGATGCTGGTGAGAAAAGATTATTGCAATTAAATGAACTTGAAGAGATAAAGGATGCTGGTGAGAAAATATTATTGCAATTAAATGAGCTTGAAGAGATAAGAAATGAATCTTACGTGAGTGCTAATATTTACAAAGAAAAGATGAAGATGTGGCATGATCAAATGATTCTTACTAAAAATTTTCAGCCAGGGCAACAAGTTTTGCTATATAATGCAAGGTTAATATTATTTCTAGACAAACTTAAGTCCAGGTGGATGGACCCATTTGTTGTGATAAAAGTTTATCCTTACTGTGATGTGGATATTAAGGATCCTAAAACTAAAAAAGTATTTAAAGTGAATAGGCATATTCTAAAACCTTATTTACTAAATGATCAACATAAATTTAACAATCGAATGATGTTGGGTCAACTAGAATAAACACTGGTTATGTCGGGCTGACGACGTTAAACCAAACTCTTTGTGGGAGACAACCCATAGTTATCAGTGCATTTTACTTTGATCGTTGTTTGTGTGAGATTAAGAAAATTTGGGGTAGCATTTTTTAGACTATTATGTGTTAGTATTGATTTTAAGACTTTATTTAGTGATCTATACATCCTAAAATGAGAATTTGAACATTAGGTTAACTGGTGAAAAATTAAACACCGGCGCTTAAGCGCCAATATTCGGCGCTTAAGCACGGAAGTTAAAAACCATGTGTGAAATTCGTATTCTAGAAGGTTTTACTGCCAATTGGTTGTCTAAAACTTGCCAAGACAATTGTAGGACGTGTCTAGGAGTTACTAGAGGGATTTATGCCTATAAATAGAAGGGTTTTGTGAAGGAATTTCACCCCAAATCATTTTCAGCCCTAAAGTCTAAGAGAGAGAGAGAAAGAGGAGAGATTTTGATAAGTGACTTTCATGGGAGATGGATTTGAAGAAGAAGGAAGAGACCATGAGGAAGAGATTCATTAGTCAAAGTGCACAAGAGATGTATGACAGTTTCTTAGCCGTTAGTATTGAAAGAATATCAAAAAATATCAAAAAAATTGAGACTATCATGACTTTACTGAAGACATAGGTAATTGAGATTCATGCACATCTAGCGCATATTGGATGAAAATTGAAAATGCAATTTAGCCATACTAGTTATATTGCATAGAGGAAGTGGATAAGGAGATGTATCTTAAACCGAATTGGATAAAATAAGATAGTATTAGAGCTCGTCACCAACGTCCATTTTATCAACTTTATATTTCGATTGACCAAGGAGAGACTAATGAAAGACTGAAATTTCTCCAAACAAATGAAGAATTGAATTAAATTTAGTGTTAAAGTTTGTTTGTTAGGAGTTGTTGTTTAATGTGCTAAGTGTTAAATATTGTTTTTGGAGTTTATGTTAGTTCAATAGTTTGTTTAGTGTTTATTTTTAGAAAGATTTTCTCATCCGAGACTATTTGGAGTGAGAATTAAGTGTTATATGTACTTATACTAGGTCATAAATGAATGTATATGTTTGTTTGTGTGAAAATTTGTGTTATTTTAGCCTCGAATCAAATGAATTATATTGGAGAATTTTGAGAAAAAGGAGAGTTAAGGGAGAGGAAAATAATCATTTAAGTGTGAAGAGACCAATTAGGGGTGAGACACTCAGGCTTATAGTGCATATTTCGTAAGTTAAAAAATATCAAAAATCGTGCATTGGTGCCTAAGCACCATATTCTAGCGCTTAGGTGAAATGTAACCGGAGAGGCAGGCGCCTAAGCGCCATTTATCTGCGCTTAAGCGCTGGTTCACGAAATTGGTTTGCAAATGGTTAAAAATGAAAAAAACCCCCAAAAATCGCCTTTTTTACTCTCGCCGTCACCTTCAACCTCTCAAGTTCACGATTTTAAAGTCTAGGGCAAGCCATTTTGTTGAGATTTCTTGGTGGAATTGAGAAAAATTTGCTAAATTTGGATTTCTTGAGGTAAGAGCTTCATTTCTATGTAAAAATTTTGGATTCACCATATATTTTGAGTACATTTAGAAGAACTTAAAAATCACTATTCATGGTGAAAAATGAGGAAAAATCTATGGAAATTGCATAGAAAGTGTAGTTTATGCTTATAGAAGTTGAGTTTAGTATATTAGACTTGATTTTTGAAGTTGTTGTGGAATTTTATGAAATTTGTAGAATGACACCAAGAATGAAGAGGAGCAAAGGAAAAAAAAACCACTTTGATTCGAGCAAGTTTGTGAGTTCAAAAGCTCAAGATAGGTATAGTGATGCTTTGCAATCATAAAAACTTATCCAGGAGCGATGTTTCAAGAATCCAGGTGGAACCATAGAAGATCTAATCGTTCACCGAAAATCGGAACAATTATACTATTTTTCTGTTGTGGTCGTTATTTCTGTAGTTAGGGAGTTTTATGCTAACCTTCCCGAGGCTGATGATGATCGAGTCATGGTTAGAGGAAAATTATTACCTTTTTCACCGGAGGTAATCAATATGTTTTACCATCTACCACCTGATACTTTATGTTTTAATGTGAACTATAGTCCTACTGAGACAAAGCTAGATGAGATTATTTCCTATTTGGTTGTTGGAAGAGGGATCTAGAAAATTACAATTGAAAGAAGAGTAAAATTTTCCACATCAAATTTAAGTGCACTTTTGAAGGCATTGCACTATTTTATTTCAGCCCATTTATTACCGACAAATCATCTCAGCGAAGTTACCAGAGAGAGCAATGTTGAACTATTGTATTCAAGAAGGCAAGCTCATCAACATTTGAGCTTTGATCTATTAGACTATCGTCAGTTTTGCCACTGCCGTTACTACTAAAGGTTTGGGGTTTGCTTCCTTAATCTTTTCTTTGTGTGAGCAGGTTGGAGTAAGACATGATAGCTGGAAGTACTGTTGCCTCTAAAGCCAATTACAAGTGTGAATGTGAAATCATATTTGGAGCATTCTATTTTTGGCTGGAGAGGAGGATTTTCAAGGAGTTATGGAATGAAAACATCTGTTGCTTCTACCTCTGCTGTGTCTACATCTAGACCATCTACCTCACGAGCTTCTACTTCTAGAGGTGAGTCTACGGAAACACAAAGTCAATTATTACAAAGGATGATGGATAATATCAACTATATTGCAGATAAGTGAGCGGCGATTTTATATATGCTTAAAAATACAAGATAAATATGGACGTAATAAATATTCAATAATTGTCAAATCATATATATATATATATGATTATAAAGATGTATAGATATAATATTCAATAATGTTAAAGTCAAATTAAAAATACAAGATAAATATGGACTTAATAAATATTCAATAATTGTAAAGTCACACTTATCAACGTATAGATTCGATAAAGATGGATGTATAAAATATTTAATAATTGTAAAGTCACACTTATCAACGCAAGTATACGTATCACTCAAGTAATATAGGGCTCTAATAGAGTGTAAAGTCACACTTAATATGTTTGATTTAATAAAGATGTATATATATATAATATTCAATAATGTTAAAGTCAAATTTGTCAACACAATTATACATATCGCTCAAGTAATATAGGGCTCTAATGGAGTCCTAGATATCAATCCCACAGGGAGTAGTTTAGAATTATGGACTAAGACCTATACGTATCGCTCGTCCTAGATATCGATCCCACAGGGAGAGGTTTAGAACTGCGAACTAAGATTTTAGAAAAGCAGTACTTTAATCACACCAATGAAGTTCAATTTGCTTATATGTCACTAATAGGAAATTGAAATAAATAGGTAAATTTAATAACTCTTAAATAACTAATGATACTGATGAGAGGTGCGGCAATTTAATAAATATGTAATTTTAAACTCTTAAATAACTAATTTTACTAATATGTCACTAATAGACAATTGAAATAAATATGTAATTTTAATAACTCTTAAATAACTAATTACACTAATGAGGGTAGGCAATTGAAATAAATATATAATTTTAATAACTATTAAATAACTAATTATGCTAATGAAGGTTTTATAGGCAATTGAAATAAGTAAATAATTTGAATAACTAATAAATAACTAATGATAGAAAGTTAGGGTTAATAATAGACAATTGAAATAAATATGTAATTTTCTTAATAACTCATAAATAACTAATTATGCTAATGAGGGTTTAATTGAAATAAATATGTAATTTTAATAATTATTAAATAATTAATTATACTAATGAAGGTTCGACGTGATATTCAATATCTAAAGAAAGCATCATTCTCCTTGTCAAGAAATTATAGTGAATGGATAAAATGAATTAGTTCAATGTAACTAATAAAAAACTAAAGATAGAAAGTAGGGTTTAATTTGTGATATTCAATATATAAGAAAGAATCCTTCTCCTTGTCAAGAAATTATAGTGAATGGATAAAGTGAATTAGTTCAAATTATATTGCATGGATAAAGTGAATTAGTTCAATTTAGATTGTGTCAAATAGGAGCATACCTATTCTTTACCAAATTATAGTGAATGGATAAAATGAATTAGTTCAAATTATATTGTGCTAAATATCTAATGATATAAAGTAGGGTTTAATTGTGATATTCAATATATAAGAAAGCATCCTTCACCTTGTCAAGAAATTATAGTGAATGGATAAAATGAATTAGTTCAATTTATATTGTGTCAAATGGGAGCATACCTATTCTTTACCCTTTGGTCCAAGCATAAAGAATATTGACTAATCCTACGCTTGTTTACCGAATCTGCGGCTAGGCTGGGAGGATACCGGCTCTCACTTCGGAGCTCCCACGTTCCCGTCACCTGAGGGCTAACATCTACACTTCAACACCGAAACGATAGAACCGAATTGGGGATTTTAGTCTGTCACTCTACAATTTCCAATTCTACGCCCGATAATATTATTTCCCTATTTATTTGCACCAAACTTTCAAGGGCTTTGACCTCTATCTCCAATTCTACTCCCGATAATTTTATTTCCTTATTTATTTGCACCCAACTTCCAAGGGCTTTGACCTCCATGAATCTTGGATGTAATCCTCACTTTAGTTGTAAAACTCAACATATTTTAACAAATCAATTGACTGGATTGAAAGTAAATTAAGATCGAAGTTTAAAGATCATCACAATTTCTTAAACATTTTCATGGATTCATCAATTTAAATCACCATTTCAAAAATCTCATGACAAGGAGAAAGACAAAGAAAACTACTCAGATCTCATGGGAAAAACACAACAAAATTCGGAATTCATATATAAAATCAAAGTCATACAAACTATAACAAGTAAATAACTTATCTCTAGTTTCTCTCTAGAACACTCCTCGAAGTTCCTCTGAATCTCTTCCTTTCTTTATAGCACACAGAATTCTTCTTATAAGTAGCAAGGAGTAAAAAATCTCTCACTTTCCCTCCACTCTTACAATTTCTCGAAGAATTCCTCACAATATTGGAACCTTTTTAATCTCTAGGAACTCTCTCTAGCACTTCCTTTACTCCCTAGATTCTTTCCCTCTTTCTCCAGGCTCTCCAATTTTTGGGCAAAATAGTCTTTTAAAGTANAGTTATGATCTACTGCAGTAACGTTTTAATTCAGAAATACTATAAGTTTGACTTAAATAAATATCATAGTGATATTTTCACAAAGAATTCAAGTAATTGAATTAACTCTGTAGCCACAAGATTATTTAGTCATCAAGTTTAAGAGTTCTAGTCTTCTATTTATTTCAAGAATGATTATATGTTGCAATATTCAGTCACTTAGAATATCCAAAAAATAAGAACTTCATGAGAACTCTACTAGTAAAACACCTATTCCATAAATATAAGTTCAGGAATGTATTTAAGTTTTCCCTTTAGGTTGGTCCAGTGAAGCCAATTTTTGATTAGGCATACCCTCAAGCTTCTCCTCACTTTCATAGTTTTTTTTCTTTCTTTTTTTCTTTTCATTTGAATTGTTTTCAATCCTATATATTTTTCTTTTCATTTCAGGGATTGTTTGCAATCCTTTCTTTTTCCTTCATGAGAACTCTACTTACTATATCTGAATAGCCTTTAATGATTTTGAACTTCACTTTTCTTTCCCTAAATATAAAACTCAAAACATTTCTTTACGTTATAAATATTTCATAGTTTTTTACATCATTGAGCCCCAATCTTTTCTTCTCAAAGGAATTTCCAGATTCTTAATACTTCAAAATATAGTTTCATTTACTTTAAATAGTTAACTATAATCTTATTCTCTTATACTAAATATCTTAAGTTACAAAATTAATTTTCATTACAAAAATATTTCTTTAAATCTATCATAATATTTAAATAGCTACAAAAATATAGTTACCTAAATTAAATTCACTACATAAAATCATATAAATAATTTTAGAAAATATTGAAATAGAGGACATTTAACAGTCAATCATTTTCTTCCCTCCCCCAAACTTAAATTTTTAAATATGAAATAATACAGGTGGAAAGGAAAACTATAAATATAAATCATACCTCACTATTATAGGCATTTTCATCATTTTGAAATTTTGCAGGCCTTCTCAACATTTTTACTTCGCCTGGTCTATAATATTAGGAACTTTCTACACATATAAATCATTAGAGGAATTTTTGGGTAATGAAATTTTGAAATAAGTATAAAACTAAAACATTAAATAAGCAAAACATTTCCTAACACAAACACAAAACTAAACAAATAAAATTAAAATGCAAAATAAAAATCACATTACATTCCACAATTCTACTCAATATCTATTAAACTACACATGCACATTTAACTATAACACTAACTTTAAAACAAAAATTAAAATTATCCAAGTACACAGAATAATAAAAATGAAAGTCCAAATACATAAACATCCATTTCTATTACAAAAAGATTACATAAATAAAAATACAAACATAAGTACATCAATTTCATTCAATATCAAAATCCCAAGCTATATTTTCATCGTCTTGATCAACAGGTGGATCGGGTTGATACTGAGTATACCGGGGCACTCAGGAAAAGTAATATCAGACTCACCTCCATAGTGTCGAGCCTGAGCTTCATAATAGACCACCTCAAAATTTGAATGCCTCTGCAGGTACTCACTATCATAGTCGTGTCGACGTTCTAAACCTCCAATCCTTTCATTTATCAATTCTATGCTCTTCAGCTGCAAGGTCAACTCATTCATCAAGTCAGTCAGAGTTTGGGAACTAGAAGGTGGAAGGTCATAACTTGTAGAGGGAACATCTCTACTAGTAGAAGGTTCTTACATTCTACTCCCAGTTCTCCATTTCTCATGGGATTCATAAGTCTTCAAATTAGCTTTACTAATGGGTTTCATAGGATAAACCCATTCTTCATCTCCAAATTCTACTCCAGAAAGTTTGCAAATTGCATAAATAAGTCCAGGATGTCCTAGACCTCCACTTGTTTCACTCCTTGCCGCAGTCAATATATTCTTAAAAATTATTCTCCCCACATTTATAGTTCTATTATTCTGAATACAAAAATTCAGAATAGCTCTATCTCTAGTTACCTCACTATGGTGATNTTTCACAAAGAATTCAAGTAATTGAATTAACTCTGTAGCCACAAGATTATTTAGTCATCAAGTTTAAGAGTTCTAGTCTTCTATTTATTTCAAGAATGATTATATGTTGCAATATTCAGTCACTTAGAATATCCAAAAAATAAGAACTTCATGAGAACTCTACTAGTAAAACACCTATTCCATAAATATAAGTTCAGGAATGTATTTAAGTTTTCCCTTTAGGTTGGTCCAGTGAAGCCAATTTTTGATTAGGCATACCCTCAAGCTTCTCCTCACTTTCATAGTTTTTTTTCTTTCTTTTTTTCTTTTCATTTGAATTGTTTTCAATCCTATATATTTTTCTTTTCATTTCAGGGATTGTTTGCAATCCTTTCTTTTTCCTTCATGAGAACTCTACTTACTATATCTGAATAGCCTTTAATGATTTTGAACTTCACTTTTCTTTCCCTAAATATAAAACTCAAAACATTTCTTTACGTTATAAATATTTCATAGTTTTTTACATCATTGAGCCCCAATCTTTTCTTCTCAAAGGAATTTCCAGATTCTTAATACTTCAAAATATAGTTTCATTTACTTTAAATAGTTAACTATAATCTTATTCTCTTATACTAAATATCTTAAGTTACAAAATTAATTTTCATTACAAAAATATTTCTTTAAATCTATCATAATATTTAAATAGCTACAAAAATATAGTTACCTAAATTAAATTCACTACATAAAATCATATAAATAATTTTAGAAAATATTGAAATAGAGGACATTTAACAGTCAATCATTTTCTTCCCTCCCCCAAACTTAAATTTTTAAATATGAAATAATACAGGTGGAAAGGAAAACTATAAATATAAATCATACCTCACTATTATAGGCATTTTCATCATTTTGAAATTTTGCAGGCCTTCTCAACATTTTTACTTCGCCTGGTCTATAATATTAGGAAGCTTCTACACTATAAATCATTAGAGGAATTTTTGGGTAATGAAATTTTGAAATAAGTATAAAACTAAAACATTAAATAAGCAAAACATTTCCTAACACAAACACAAAACTAAACAAATAAAATTAAAATGCAAAATAAAAATCACATTACATNAAGAAGAAGATGTGGATACCCAAAGTTGTATCACCGATACAGTCTGATAAACCTGATCAAGAAATAAAATTATAATCTGAAGTATATGATATTATTACAATTATTGCCACTGAAATGGAAAAGGAAATCTCACAAGATTCTCCAAAAGTAAGTGATATATCACGAATTGAAGAGAAAATCAAAAAACTTCGAGATGAATTTTATGAGTTAGCTCGAGAACCTGGAGTCTCTGTAAGAGATGAAGACTTTGATTACAGTGACTATCTTGAAGAAGACTTCATGGATATCCATGTTGTTGATACAAGAGCTTCTGCATCTTCACGAGATGAAAATGTCGTTGAAGAAATGCAAAGAGCCCTTCTTAAGAGCTTCTGCATCCTCACGAGATGAAAATGTCATTGAAGAAATGCAAAGAGCCCTTCTCCTAAAAGACAAACTTGTCAGTTCATTGGAGAAAAAGATAGAAGAAATGACCGCCACTATGACTGCTATGGCCGTAATCCAAGTTCAGTCACAAACACCGCAGTCAGCATCTCCAGATGTCAATCAACCAGAGGTTATACACATTACAAAAAAAAGAAGAGAAGTAACATCAGCCAACAAAGAAGAGCAACCAAGAAAAGATTCTACATCAACAACCATACCCGAAAAAGATTTCAAACAAATGGTTGAACAAGTTCGTGATGCCTTAGTACAATCCAAAGGAGGTGCATTAATTCTAAAGGGTAGACCCTACCCAGAGGAATTTGACACCGTACCCTTTCCAAAGGGTTTTACACCTCCAAACTTCAAAATATTCGATGGGACTAGAAATCCCAGACAACATTTAGCACATTTCAGAGCTAATTGTGCTATCACAAGAAGTAATGAAGCCTTGCTTTGCCAACAGTTCGTCACCAGTTTAGCAGGAGTTGCCTTTGACTGGTATGCCGATTTGCCCAATGATTCGGTCAAAACATTTACAGAATTGGAACAGTTATTTATAAAAAGATTTGCCGGCGCAGAACTTTATGTTTTCATTGGAGAACTCATGATGGAAAAACAAAAATCTAGAGAAACTCTGGTAGATTACATTTTGAGGTGGAGAAACCATAGAATGAAATGTGAACCACAACTACAGAAACATCATGCAATTGAGATTCTACTCAAGAGCATGCATGGACCAGTAGCTTTCATGCTCAAGGGACTCACCATCAAAACCTTCGAGAAGTTACTAAAGAAAGCTAGTAGTCTTCAAGAAGATATTAAACATATGGATTCTAGCGAAAAGGAAAAAGTAACCAAGGCCTTTGAAAAGAAATCTGGAACAGTTGCAACCATCGATAAAGGGAAGCAACCAATGAAGATATATGCAGAAAATCCTCGTCCGCCTTCATCTCAACAAACTCAGAAACAGATTAGCCAGTCTAATCAACAACCATCTAAAGGAGAGCCGTCTCAAAGAAGAAAGGTATCCTTTGCAGAAAGAAGGGCGATAGTATATTCTTTCAAGAATTNGCAGCTGTAAGAGTCTGGGACTTCGTAAAAAGTGTTGATGCGGGCAGCAGTAAACTCAACAGGGAATCCTCGTACTTGAACAATTCTGTCATCAGAATAAATTACATTGGTATAGAACTCCTTCACAACATTTGCATCAGCTTTATTGGTGGTGTAACAAAAGTTTTCCCACCTCCACTATGCAATAACTCATTCAATTCTCCTCCCAGACTTTCAAAAACTCGATCTTGTATGCACTTCTTTCCTTTAAATACTGAAGTAAATCATGTTTGAGCCATCACATTGACGAAGCGAGACTTGTTGAACTCAACTCTTCTCTTTTCTCGTGGAGCCATTTCAATCTAATTAAAGTATAGAAAAATTCTAAAAATTACTTCAAATATGCAAATCATGGCTTCCAATAGTAATTCTAAGGTTCAACATTAAGATCCATGAATTTCTTTCCAAAATTTCTTCACATTCTAAAAATTTTTCGGATCTCCTCAATGTAGAAGAAATACATGGTGAAAATCAAATATTTTTAGCTTGAAGTGAAGCTCTTACCTATGAGATGAAAATCCGGTGTCAAAAAGCCTTGAAATCGCCTCCTAATCCAAGATCTTTCAAGCCCTAAGTCAAAAATAGCGTTTTTAGGAGGAAGTGGATGATGAATTGTGGCCGTTGATTGGTCAAAATCGTGGTTAAAGGTGTTTTTTGTGAGCTCGCCATTCGCGGGGTTGATGGCGCCGTCGACGCGCTCAATCGGAATTAAAATCCTAAGTCTCAGGAAAATCTTGCCGTCGGTGGCGTCGAGGGCGCCGTCGGCGGGATCTATTGATTTTGTCCAAATTCTTGATTTTTGTGATTTCGATCAATTTTAAGCCTTAACGACATCTTTTTAATCATTATAGACATAATTTTAAGTGACTAAATGATGTACTTAGCACATATAAACTTTCATAACACAAAACATCAATATATAAATTTTAAGGGGTACAATGTACGTTACATAACACACCTAAGTTTGGTATTTTCTCAACCTCAATACTTTAATTCAACGTCACAATCCAAGCCACAACACTCAAAATGCTGAAAAAAAAACATCCTATGCTTAGTCTCAACTATACAGAGATCTGAAAGCATAATTCTAAAGCAAAGCAAATATAAAGTTAAAATCAAAATACATAGATAGACATATAGGTAGTAATATAAACCTACTAATCTTCAGACTCAGTACTCAATTCTCTTTTCACCCATTGATTGCACATGAACGAAGAGGTTGTAGAAGGGTCGGAATGGAAATTCTTCAATCACCCATTGATTGCACATGAACGAAGAGGTTGTAGAAGGGTCAGAATGGAAATTCTTTAGTAGAATCCTCTTCTATTAACTTCATCCTCCTCATTAGTCATATCAAGCTATCTTCTAAATGTCTAGAGTGCTCGAAATATTCCTTTAGATGATCGAAGAAATTGGAGATATTATTAATTGCATTCATGACATTTTGTACCTCCTTTTCCTATTTCTTGAGTCGGCGCAGGATCACAAGACTTATCAGAGACTAAGGGTTGAACTGGCAGTGAATTCTGAGATGCTTGATCTACTATAATTACCATGTCATTTTCATCTTAAAAAATTGGGAATCTTTCAGTTGGATCCAAAGGCTCCCAAGGTAGCAGTACCTTCTCCCAATTTTCATAGGACACTTAGAACTGACTGCAAAGTGAAAAAATTGTGGAGGGGTGTCCAAGCCCATAAGTTGATCCATGAACGATCAGGCCCAAAACCGACTTCACAATTATAGATCCAATGTCGATCGACAGTCCCCTTTGGATGCAGTAATTCAAAATGGCACTTTTTTAGAAACTTTACCGATCTTCATTGTCGGTAATAGTTTCGCAGAAATGAAAAAGTGCCAATGTTTTGAAAAGGGATTCAAGAGTGTTGCAGAAAAACTAACATACCCGTTTTCTCTTGTTTCCCAGTCGTCAGTTTCATCCGTTAAATATTGGTAAATCTCATTCATCTGGTTTCTCGTTGGGACAAAATTGGAATAGTGGCAGACATGAACATTCTCTATC